>JAEBDU010013311.1:561712-810826 GCA_016802625.1 Heliconius numata | reverse complement strand
TATTATTTTTGTGCAAAGTTACATTTTGGTATATTAACAAGAACATACATAAAAAGTATTCGGGCGAATTGGGAATCTCCCTTCTTTGAAGTTGGTTGAAAATGAGAACATCCTCTTTTTTGAGGTTGGTTGAAAAGAAATGCAACCATCAGGATTCTCACTTCTGACATCAATTTAAAAAGTTTTTGCTTGTAACTATTACAGTATAATTAATTTTTTACCAAAAAAAACAAACTTTCTCAATTTTCTCCGGATTCCATAATCGAAACCTAACCAAACTTTCACCAAATTATCCTTGAAGTGTATCCTTTCAAATAAAAAAAGAATCATCAAAATCGGTTGGCGCGACATTGAGTTATTCGACTATTAGTCGCGCACATGCATAATGCAAATTTAAGACTTATGTGATTTTCTCATGGATACCATTATCAGACATGGACCAAAAAAAAATGGGACCATTCGGAAAGCTATACCTTTCAAATAAAAAAAAAATATCAAAATCGGTTCACCCAGTTAAAAGTTATGAGGTAACAAACATAAAAAAAAAAAAAAAATACAGTCGAATTGATAACCTCCTTTTCTTACAGAAGTCGGTTAAAAGGTAAATAAAATCATTAAAAATATTTTTTTAAAAAACATGCTTTCTGTGTTTTTTTTTATTTGTTGTTGGTGTATTTTATTTACAAAACAAGCCATTTAATTTAATTTAATCCTCATTGGCAACGACATTGATTATATGTAGGTAATTACATCGTTATCGGACCTGAAGTGGTAATACAGCTCAATAGGACACTGAGAAGTGTGTCAAAAGACCTTGCAAGATGTCACATACACTAACACACATATAATACAAGTCAAGTGAAAACTTATAATAATAAACAGTAAGTAGAGAAAGGAATAATTGTTCACTAACTACCAATTATACAAATTAGGTCGTCATTATTGAACTAAAAGAGAACTTAAGACGAACGACAGTAGAATTTTCCGAATACAAATTCTCAATTGTATATACACACCTCGAAGGTCCATTGAGCTTTTTTCAGAGTTCCAACGATACTATCTATAATGAAAGTTGAATAGAAGACGGTATCTTATATCCGTTACTCGTTTATTTCTGCGAATCCTCCCTGGAGATATTTTCCAATATTGACTTTTAAAATCTTTCATTGCATTGTGAGGAATATTGAATACTTATAGTTTTTTTTTCATGTTCAGGATACTCACCCATTTTTAAAAATGTAACTCACCAATTACTATTAATTTTACTTAGGAAATTAAATAATTATTATCTTATCTTATCAATGACTAATATGAGGCCAGTCATGGCGCAGAGGCAGAAGCGTGTGACTGTAAACCCGATAGGTTTTGGGTTTAATTCCCACTCAAGGAAATGAAATCTTTACATTTCTTCGCTCTGGTCTCGAGGCAAAGCGCGGCGTTGAGTTCTACCATTTAACACGCAGTGCCTGTAGAATGCCACGGAAATAGATAGCTGAGTATCATAACACTAAGCTCCTTCTATCTCAATACCTTGCGGGAAACGGCGTGAAAACAAAAGAAAATCAATAAACCAAAAATATATACACTTTTTAATATTCTAAATATTCCTTAAATGAATAGAAAAGCTTAATTAAAAGCTCATTAACTTAGAGTCTTTAGAGTAAGCAGTTAGCAGGGTCCGCTGTAATCAAACACCTTTTGTCTTCCTTCCTCCTATTTAACGTGTTGGGTGTCACGAATTAATAAAGGAAGTACCTTTATAATTAATTCTTATCTTTATAATTAAATTGCAATTAATAATATCTTTGATTAAATTTGAAATTATCTTTATTTAGAAATAAAACATACAAATTATTTGCACAGAGACCTCCCAGTCAGTCAGAAGACACTTGTATAAATTAAATGGTAACGTTTATTTTAAGTGTATGAATGTAAACGCGATTAGCGGTGGGTTCGATACCCAATGAAATATTTAATAGTTTCATTTCCTCACTCTGGTAACAAGTAAAGTGTGGCGTTAAGCTCTGCCACTAAACAAGTAATGCCTCAAGAATTCAGCGGAAAGTGGAAATGTCGTAATGGGAGCGGAGTGTCTTAACACTAGGTTCCCCGATTTCCTTCGCCTATCCTGCTATGTGTATTTTTTAATTATAATTTTAATTAATTATAATTTTCTTGTTTACCTAAAGATTATAATCTTTAACAAAAAAAAAACAAAATCTATTTTTTCTAAAGAAAACTAACGTTACCATTATACCACGTTCAGAAGGTTTTCCCCTTGGGGCCATATTAAAAAACACAATTGTTTCCCTGAAATGTCTAATTTGTTATAAAAATTGAATTCACAGCCTAAACCATTGTTTTAATGTTTTTTTCAGGAAAAAGTCAGTATTATCTATAGTAAAAATAATACTAGGAACCTCACATATCCCTCCCCCTAGGGACGTGGGCGTAACCGTCAATCAAATTAATTAAACGACTTCCGACCAATTATTTACGAACATACTCGTATGTTGGGTACATTTGGAGCATTGCGTTCGTGTATTCAATTACATTCATAATAATGCTATATGGGTTTTATGAAATCATCTAATTGTCCTACCAAAAATAACCGAACAAGCGCGAATTGGGGGCAAGCCCAACCTGGGTTCCGTACAAAAATTGGAACGATCGAGCTTTTTTTGAAATTCAGATTTAGCTTAGCCACAGCCCTTTCATCTGATACCTCACTTGAACTTGCGGCTTTAATACCGAATTTTACCCCCTTTAAGGCTATTATTTTTTAGGATATAACCACAAATGCTTAGTTTTCAGATTTTTCCTGAACTAGTACTACCTTTAGATGCTAGCTGCCAAAATTCATAATTCCATGTTAACCGGAAGTACCCCAACTAATTTTGTTTTTCTTTATAGTGTCGAAATACGCGTTTTTTGCTTTATAAACGGATAAATCTTTTTTTATAGTAAATGTAGAATTACAGTTTTTATACCTATATCTAGCGAAAAAGATTTGTTATTTTATTATAGTACCCTATGCTTTATCTCGTATGCCTAACGCTACCTAAGCTGTCCATCCAAGAGAATCAAACACCGTTCAATGAATCAACCGTTGCGTTTACAACCGGATATGCAATTTACTCGTACTCCTAAAACATTGCCAATAGTATCTATATTCAAAATGTTACCAGTTATAAAAACATCGGCCGACCGAGCATAATGCAGAAATGTGAAGAGAAAAATATGTCATCTAGAAATAAAACGTGGACGAATGTTTATTCTTCCAATGCAAACAGCTCTATTGTTTTTTAGAGTCCGTTTACACGATCTCGTATCTATTATGGAGATTAATAAATGTTTTTTTTTTCGCTGATTTAGTGCAACAATGATATTTTTTTCACATGACATTTAATAAACATTTGACATAATAAACATATGACATTTAATAAACATATGACATTTATACCATTTGACAAAAAGTAGAGATTGGAGCATCATAACACTAAACTATATAGTGAATTGTCTCTAAATTCTTTCACTTCGGGAAATATGGAAACAAAACGAAAAGTGAAAGTGTCAACGGCTTTTAACTAATCGATGGTTGATGAAAAGCTTGGCAGCATTTGCACGTTTGATTGCGAGCTTAATTAAAGTGGCGTTTATATATGTATAATATCATAGGGTGTGGTGGCGTAGGGGCACAAGCGTGCAACTGTAAGCGCCAGAGAGGGTTGTGGGTTCGATTCATAGTAGAGGTAATGAAATATTTATTTTTTTTAATTTCCTCGCTATGGTAACAAGGTAAAGCGTGGCGTTGACTTCCGTCACTCAACACGCGATGCTTCGAGAATTTGGCGGAAAGTGAGAAACGAGAGTCTTAATGGGCGTTTAACACCGCGTACTTAATGTCTTTAAAATGAGTTGCACGTGGAGACGTAGTATGTAACAAGGAGAAATTAATGTTTCGTAAAGATCATTAAATTGTAACCGGTAAAGATTATTTATAAAACTTTTAATTATAATTGATTCTTTTACTATCTGTTTTCTAACTTACGTTGACAAATGTCATGTAGAAATAAGTCAATTTCTTATCATATATTTTATATAATAATTATATTTTATTTTACTATAATATTTAGTGTGTGAAATTTAAATATATGACTAGCGCAGGTGCAATTACAATTGCACTTTCCTTACTTATTAACAATTTTTCTTTATTACATATTGGTAAGCTACATAATGTTTTCTTGAGACCGTCGTGAAGCGGTGAAACCGCTTGTGACTGTAAGCACGACGGTTGTGGGTTCGATTCCCACTCTGGGGAATAAGTTATTTTAATTTTATCGCTCTAGCAACAAGATAAAATAAAAACTAAATAAAATATGGCATTGTGCACAAAGTATGAAAGGAAAGTGTTACCCGCGGCCTACGCACCTAGCAGGGTAAGCAGAGGGAACCTAGTATTAAGACACTCTGTTTCCTGTCCACTATCCAATTTTCGATTCATTGCGTATTGAGTGATGGAACTCCAAGCTGCGATTTCTCTTGATACCAGAGCGTGGAAATAAAAATATATCCAAAATTACCCAGAGTGGGAATTGAACCCGCAACCGTCACGCGTACAGTTAGGAATTGTTTATTTTAAATCATCTTTTTTAGCAGGTGATATTTTATCTGGCGAGCATGTACAATCAAAATTAGTTTTCCTTTTGAGTACGAGCTTTATATTGAGGAGAATCAATATAATTCCATATTTTATACGACATAATCTATTTTCTATATGTTTTTTGATAGAAGTAAGTGCATTTTTTATATTTTTCAAACAATTGCGGCGTTCAGTTACACAACACACAAGTTATTTAGAAATAATTTGTATTTGTGTTTGTATTATCATAATATAATATGGAAATTATTATATATAAAAAAGCAATAATATAGAAAAAAATTCTAGGGAACGTATCTTAAACATAAAAACATTTTTCTTTGTAGTGATTTCAACCATTGCGTTTGATTTAACCTTTATTCATCCTTCATCACGTATATGTATGCCGAATATGAAGTGCCAAGACACTCCATTCCTTACTTTCCTCCCGAATTCAAAACATGACGTGTTGTAGTAGCGAAATGTAATGCTACGCTCTGCCTATCACAGCGAAGATATGAAAATAATTTATTCCGCCAAGTGGGAATCAAACCAGCAACCATCGTGTGAGGTCTGTCGTTGTTCCACTGCGCCGAGACGGCCTTAATATTAAAAAAAACTTACTAAATGTATATTCTCTTTGTTTTTCAGATACTGTTATCTCTTATCATCCTCGAATACTCGCTTATATTTGTATGGGATCCGTTAAAAACCTACTTGCTGAATAACTCTGAGGATATTTTAATTTATTTCTATGAAGAATTCGAATATATTTTTTGTTCGTTATGCAACAGCAGAAGCAATTGTTCCGAGACCTTCGCATGTTTCATAGTTAAAGTTTCGACATTCGCTTTTTTAATCATTATTTCTTATACTTTCGATAGCAAATTGTAAATTAAAACTTTATTTTTTTAACTTCTGTGCAAGAATTTACTTGTATTATTAGTATTCTCTGCTATATTCCGCATATAACAGGAAAGACACAGACAACTTAGTGCTAAAACATTGCGTTCCCCATTTTTGCAAGCAATCAAGAGCCTAGTTACAATTTCCTAATTTATTTGTGATATTTCATGTGAGGAAGAGTAACTTAACGCCACATTTTGTCTAAAATATATGTTTTTTATACATCTTTAAATCATTACCCCGAATGAGAATCGAATCTGCTAAATGCGGCCGCGGCGGTGTCGTTACTAAAATTGCAATATAACATTTTCCGTAAGTGAAGTGACATATAAGCACTTGTGACTCAACGTCCCCATTCGAAAGCCTTCGCTTTGTATTACAAAGGCATTCCACTGAAATGAACGTTAAAAACTAAATGACGACTTACGGCCTTTGTTTTAATGAAAATTTTACAAATATGCTGAAAAAACATGAAAACTTTTTAATTTCTAGGTCAAACTTACTGCTAAGTATATTATAAGACATTTATATATTTGAGTCCGATGCGGCGTGGCGCAACGACTCAGCGTCTGACTGTAAATTCGACGGTTGTAGGTTCGAATCCCACTTGGAGAAATAAATTACTTTGATTTCATCGCTCTGGTATATAATGCTGCGTTAAGTTCCCACTCAACGACCTATGTCCCAAAAAACGGGACTAAAATGGGGAATAGAGAATTATACAAGGTAGTGACAAGACTTCAAGGGACAAAACATTGAATATTGTATTAATGTGAGTATACACGCAACTCACTAGTACAAGCAACACGATGAAACGATAATATTAATCGTAAAAAGATCATAAATTGAATACTAGGCACTTGCCCTAACTTTACTCTTAGTATAAAACAGAGTATTAGTAGTCTTTTCTTTTACCACATTACAAATATCCTTGATTTTCTTAAGCTTCTCGGTGTTTCATGTAAAACAGGGTAAATTGAGGGAAACATACAAACATTCTTATGAGTGGGAGTCGAACCCACAACCATGTAGCTAAAAACTTTTTCTTTGCGAGATACATTAACTGATAATTTTTGAAATAGTACAAACTTATAAATCATAACATTCTTCATAAATAATATATACACATACTAATCGAATAATAGTCAATGTAATAAAAAATACCTATAAAATGTCAGTAGGTGTGTAACTGTATATGGTAGCAAAAATGCGTTGAAACTATGAACATTTAAAAAAACCACCTCAAAATGAAAATATTTTTTAAATGTATAATTTTTTTATTTATTTTATTTATTAACCTGGTGCTTAGTTTAAATTTACTTGAATTAGACTCAAATATTAATAGAGAAAAACGTGTAAATTTTGTTCCCAATGATTATGAGTCGAGTGTGAGTGAAGAAGAAATTGTTAGTCTCCTAGAAGAGAGGTATAGATTTAAACATGATAATATTACAAAGAGATATCGCATAGAAAATGAAAGGAAGTCAAATACAGGTAAATTTTATATAAAATTATGTTTAATTTTGTAAGTTTCACGCTTTTTCACGTATAGAAGTTTAGAAAAATCCTAGTGTTCAGAACTAAGACACTCCGTTCCCCACGAACCGTCCAATTTTCAAGACATTGCAATTGAACGGCGCAACTTAACGCCGCGGTTCCCTCTCTTACCAGAGAGAAGATAAAATTAAAATAGTTAGCTTCCGAGCTAACCCATAACCATAAAGGTCTACAGTTAGCCGCTTTGCCGCTGCGCCACAATATGTAAATCATATTTTTGCTCACAATATTGCAATATGGGAAACATATTGAAACATGAAACTAAAGTGCATGTCTTAGATATCTTGTCAATTTCTCTGTCGGAATGTCAATTTAGAAAATTTAGATATTTTCAAAAGTTATTTCAAATGAAAAGTGAATTCGCTTATCTGTTATACGTTACCTAATAACAATTGTTATTTATCGCACTTAATTTAACCAAGCTTCTCTGAATCTGGAAACTTGTCAATCTGGCAATCTGGGAATCCGGGAATCTGGGAACTAGATACTCTGTTCCCACTAAGACACTTCCCTCTTCCACTTTCCGCCAAATTGCGTGTAGAGAAGTGGAACTCAATACCACGCTTACTCTTATTACCACAAGGAGGAAATGAAAATAGCCCAATCCCACGAGTGGGGATCGAACCTGTGTACAGTCAAATCATCCTAAGCTTACCTAAAAATTGAAAATTTCAGTTAAAAACGACAAGAAATTAGCATGGGCATTTCGCACTTATGCCGTACGACGCATAGTTGGTGGCATGGAGACCAGCATCAGTATGTATCCATATAACGTGGCTATTTCAAGCCACGGGAAGCACTGGTGTGGAGGGTCTATTATAGATGAACAATGGATTTTGACAGCTGGTCATTGCTTTGAATCGTGAGTTACTACTAACTACTCTAAGATTTATTGGTAAAACGATTGATAATTTAACTCTTTTTTCCTGAATAGAAGGAATCTAGTGTTAAAATACTCCGTTTCCCACTTTCCGCTTAATTTTGAAGACATTATATCTGGAATGGTGCAACTTATTTCCGTTTTTTGCCTACCAAAGTTGATATAAACTTAATTTTAATATAATCACTCCCCTGAGAAGGAATCCGAATACGCAACCATCATGCTTATAGTCAAACGCTGTCCAACGCATCACGATGAGGATAATGAGAACAGAGTGAACCCACCAGGCTACCTTCGTTTACCACCTAAAATGGGAATATTGTCAATAACCAAAAATATATAATTTAACAAAATGTAAAATAATTGCGGTCGCACCATCACAGTCGTAGTGGGGAGTATTGGCAAGGAGCCAAAGCCACGACCGAAATGAAATGTACAATGTTGCTTTTTACAAAAATTTCAATAAAAATTCAATTACTCTTTATTAACTTGTCCCTAATAACAATTATGTAGGCGCCTTTGTGACGGAATTTCGAGATATTTATCAAGTAGAGGTTTTTGTTTCATTTTTCGTTTTTCTTTCAATTTTACACTTTAATGGCAATGAGTAGGCAATGAATCTAATGATAAGACACTCCGATGCCCACTTTCCGCTTGAATTCGACACATTGCTCGTTGAGTGGCAGAACTTAACGCCACGCATAGTTTAACCTCTGGTAAAAACCAGAAAAAAACGAGCTAAAACACTGTTTGGCCCTGTATAGGCTCCAGTTTGGAGTATCCTCCTCATATGGAGTACTGTTCTCATCTCTGAGCTGGTGCATCCCGGTATCAGCTTGAATAATTTAATCACATATAACTTAGAGCCGTTCGAATCGTTGGGGAGTCTGTAAAAGCTTAGACACTTTGGCTTGGCGTATGATGTTATCTTGCTGAGCGTTCTCTACCGCATTTATCATGGGGAGTGTTCTGGAGAACTGTTGGACCTGTTATTTTCATATTTTAATTACTCTCATTTTCTTACTCTATTAATAAGACATAGCGCGTTGTTGAGTTTCACACCCCAACACACTACGCTAGATCTCTAAAATAAGGCGGTGCGTGGAGAATGACCGCTTTGCATTAATTGGTGTGTCAGCTTCACGCTTTATCCCGCATATATACGACAGGGTTGCTATATAATATACAGATTTATATATATATAAATTTGAAAATCTTGTATACTACATAAAATCGGATACTATCAACAGAACTTAAGGAGCCGTACTTTGCTTTAACTATTTACTACAGCGAGACAACAATTAATTTTTCATATAAAACTTTTAATTGTTTCAGAGCTTATGATGGAGACAAAAGGAAACTTTTGCCTTTTATTATAAGAGCTGGAAGCTCGTTTCACAACCGAGGCGGCTATCAAGCTAGAGTAAATAAGGTATAATGAAAATTATTAGCGATATCATAGCGCAGTAGAACTATTCTACATTTTTTCTTTTAGCTTTTTTAGAGAACCTAATGTTGAGATACTTCGTTCCCATTTAGACACTCCGTTCACCACTTTCCGTCGTATTATAGACGCATTGCGTTGTTGAGTGGTGTGGCTGAACGCCGCGCTTTTTGCCTCGTTGCCAGAGCGAGGAAATGAAAACGTTAAATATTATTATTTTCCTCAAGTGGGACTCGAACCCACCACCTGTTGCGTTTACAGGCGTACGCTTGTACCTATGCGCCATGACTGAGTGAGTCTAATTCAGACAGATAAATGAGACATGAGTCTAATTATTTTTAAAGCATATATATTTCCAGGTATTTTTCGCGCCACAGTATTCTCCAGGCAACGCAGACTTTGACTATTCCTTACTACGCTTGGACCGTCCACTACCTATCGGTAGAAATATCGCGGTACTGAACCTACCCGCGCAAGACTACGGTATCGACGTCGACGATATATTGATAGTTAGTGGATGGGGCAGTATTCATGTAAGTTTTGTATTTCTATGCTATTTTCTGTCAGGCAGACCGGTGTGGGTTCGATACACATTTGCGGATTACCCCGAGTTATTTTTACTTGCTCGCTCTGGTAATAAGACAAAGTGTTGCGATGAGTTCCGCCACTCAACACGCTACGTCTCGAAAATTGGGTACAAACAGAGGATGCCTTAACAGGTTCCCTCTACCTACTTTGAATAAAAGAAATACTATTTACTTTCTCATTTTGGTGATATAACTTTTTAGATAGCGGAAAACGCCGACTTTTGTCTTCAATAAGAATCAATCTCAATCGGATTCGAATATTTAATTTAGTATGAACACTACGTTTGAATATATATAGGTAATAGTAATTATTTTTATTTCTTCACTCTAGTAACAAGATAAAGTGTGGCGTTTAGTTTCGCCACTCGGAATTGAGCATTCCCAACACTAGGTTCCCGCTGACTAAAGGGACATCTTCCTTTCAGGAATCAGGATATGGCAACATCCCAGATAGGCTACGTTTCGTACCAGTGCCCGTAATGCGTCTCGAAGATTGTCAAAAGGCCTACAGTTTTTATATAACGCCGAGAATGTTGTGCGCCGGCTATGCTACCGGGGGGAAGGACGCTTGCAATGTAAAAATCCTTCTTACTAATATTATAAATATAAAAATTTGTTAGGATGTATGTTTGTCCCACTTTTACCCTTAAACTACTAAATGGACTTAGACGAGCACTAAGCTTAAAGTGTTATACTGTAAACGGTTATACAGCTTGTACATTAGAATATGCTTCATATTATGTAAGCACTTTGTAAAATTAGGCTATAATAATAATATAAACGCAGCGGTTGTTAGTTCAATTCTGACACGGAGCAATTAATTATTTTAATTTCGTCGCTCTGGTAACAAGACAAAGCGCAGCGTTAAGCCCCGCCACTTAACATGCATATTGCGTGACAATTAGACGGAGAGTGGAGAACTGAGTGTTGTTAGGTTAACTTAATTCCCTGTGCCTGCCCTGCTCGATTCGAGATACAGCGTAAAGCTGTAACTCAACTCCTCCGAAAATAAGATAGCAATATCTTCAATCGTATAAATTGATATCATAAAAATTTATAGTATCATAAAAATACTCGCATATGTTTGTAGATTTTTACTTTACTAAGGGAAATATTTATTTTTATAGACATAAGACAGATTATATATGTTTTTTTTTTAACTGTGATACTAGGTCACCAACTATACTTTATAAGTAAACTTCTAAACAGGCTTGGAGCGGTCTGTAACGCAGTGGGTCAGTGAGTTGCCAGATGGAACATAGTGTTAAGGCACTACGTTCCCTACTCAAAATCAGGTCAATTTGGAGCCTTTACGCGTTGTGAGGCGGAACTCAACGATCTGCTTTGCCTTGTTATTAGAACAAGTAAATAATTCATAATCCAGAGTGTGATTCGAACTCGTAACCACTGCCACCAATGAAGATGGCCTCTAAAGATAAAAAAGATTATTACCCTTATTATTATTTTCAGCACGACTCAGGAGGACCAGCTGTAAGAGACGGTATATTAATGGGGCTTGTATCCTTTGGTGGTAAAAAATGTGGGGATCCCCAGTCACCCGGTGTTTACAGCCGCGTGTCGGAAATAACCGAGTGGGTGGAACTCACTATATCTGCGAATGAAGCGTACACTGTACCTGAACTGAAAGAGAACATACTGAAGGCTAGACGACGAGAACAAGAGTTGAAGAAGTAGGTTACATTAAAATATTCATATAGGTATATTATATTTTTATTTATTTAACCCCCTCTGCCTACTTAGCTATATATAAAAATAACAATCAAATTTGAATCATAGGTTCAAAGCCCGCGTAGAAGAAAAGAAAAATAAAATCAAGAGCTGGCTACGAGAGACCCTCCAATCGCCCACTTTCCTGCACCTCGCTAAGAAGAAACTTAAAGAGGCTGGTTTTCTAATTAGAAGAAACTACAGAAGAATCATGTACGAACCACATAATGTCCCAGACGACAAAACAATGGATGAAATTAATCTGTCAAATATGATTAATGAATGGATTCTAGAACAGGACGTCGAGAAGAATGAATCGGAACTACTCTTGAGAGCTTTGGCGCTGCAAGATGTTGTTTTTAGTGACAATGAGAAGGAATTTCAGGAATATAGTAAAGAAACGTAATGAAAATTTAAACGTAGCAGGAGTCGAACCCACTGTTAAATATATTTTTTTATACGTTTTATAAATACTTTTGAAACGTTCAAAATAAGCATTTGATGATGAAAGAGCAAGTTCTTTTAGTATACTGTAAATTATAAATGATTAATTTTCCTATACTAATATACAAAAATAAAATCCTATTGATTCGTTCTGTCTGTTTGTAAAAATTGCTTCAAAATTCAATGTACTGTTCAAAATTCAAACTTTAAATGATCTATGAGTAGATTGATGGGAAACGACTTCGTTATAATATGAGAAGTCAGCGCCATCTATCTCAGAAGACGGAAAATCAATTGCTGCTTATTCTTTTTGTGTGTGTATTTTGTGTTTTATTTTTAGTATTATATTGTGAATAATTACAATTAAATATAAAATGTATAGGCTTAATACAAAATAAAAGTTAAAACTTTGAGTTCTTCATGTTCATACATACAATTTGTATTACAATTATTTTACATAGATTATTCATTTATTACCACCTAGTGTCAATTTTAAGAACTATAATTATTATAAACTAATCATTTAAGCTGATTATACATATTTCAAAATGTGCTTATTATTTATAAATTTCATCTTTTATAATATAAATATGTGTCACTAATTGTTTCAAATATATGGCACTGGTTTATATTTATAACAGTTAGCGCCATCTATTGAGGACTAGCAACATATAGTACTGAAAACGGACAATAGATGGCGCATTATTGAGATGTATAAAACAAAAAAATATATGTATCAAAACTATATTTTTGATACATTTTTTATTTTTTATTTTTGTTATCATTAAAATAATATACATTTAGAGAAGAATTAGAAAACGCACCTTATTCAAATGTGATTTCTTGTATTCAAAATGCGATAACAAATTAGTACCTAGTCCTACTGATGGCCGGTCATTTCCGAACTTACGGAAAAAAAAATTGCTTGAGGTGCGGAACTGAACGCCGCGTTTTGTTTTGATATCAGAACGAGGAAATCTAACTTGCAGTTACTATTTTCAATCAATCATTGCCCTTCACACTGTATCGCGCACGCAATCCTAATATTAAGATGCTCATTAAGACACATCCGTTCCACACTCGACCCATTTATGAAGGCATTGAGTGTTGTGTGGTGGAACTCAACGCCGCACCGTGCTATATTTCAATTTCTTCGCTCTGTTAGCAAATCAAAGAGCGGCGTGAGTTCCACCTCTCAATATCTTAAAAAAACCGGCGAAAAGTGAGGAACGGAGTGTCTTGATACTAGGTTCCCTCTGCCTACCCTCCTATAATTATGCGGGATACAGCGTGAAGCTAGAAAAAAAGGCAATAAAAAGATGACACAAACATTTCGCAAACAAGGAAAAGAATTTCACACCGTCTTTTATCATATTTGCATAATACGTTTATTTATTAGAACTATGCACTTTATCTGACAGTAAAAATTAGATTAAGCAAATTATTTTTTCTTATCTCTATGCATTTCCTCATTTTGTGGGATAGGCATTTTTGCTTACTAGAGTCTAGGTATGTTCAGGAGGGGGGCCTGGACTTTAGCTTTAAACAGATATGTTCGTGTAATAGAATTTATTTTTATTTTTCAGGGCAATTTTTTTTTAAGAAAAATTTATGGGTTGGGTACAGACCATTCTGAGTTGGGTACCTTTGCCTACGCCCATCGAAAGGTATAGGTTTATCCAAACGAACTTTTGATTAAAAGTTAACATTAAAATTACATTAAAATTATTTTCTCAAAATAAAAAGTTACATGCTTAAATTTTTGAACGTCAAATAATTTACCCCCAATTCATTAAAGTTACTGTCATAGACCTAAAAAAACTGGCGCAATAAACTCAGCGGGATTCCTTTAAGACATAAAATCCTTTTGAAAAATTAAAAAAAATATATATATTAGACGGAACCCTCTAGAAACAAACACAAGGTCTAGCCTCATTTCTTTATTATTCATACATACATATCAATGCACTCTGAGATCAGTGCACGATAAAAATGCACAACTGATAACGGAGAAGGTGAATATGCGATTATGATATTGAAATATATTCATATATAGGTACCTACTATATATTTAAATTGCAAGAGAATTTGCATTTTTACCTTTTTTTTGTATGTACACATAATACATCTGGAATTCGGCGGGAAGTGACGAACGGTATCACTTAACACTACGTTCCCAGGTTCCATTTGCCTAACCTGGTATGTGCGGGATACAGCGTGAAGCTAAAAAAAGAAAGAGCGGTGCACGAGTACAATATTTCTACTGTAAGAACTGAGTCTACGAGGGACGTTCCCGATCTCAAAGAATTGCTGAATTTTTATTGTTTTTAGGCTGTTTTTGATTCTGGACTAGAGATGGGGCATACCCATAGAAACAACTGTTCTTAAATTATAAAATTGTGGGTCTTCTCTTAATTTTTTAGCGTCCGGCTGTATCACCGGCCCGCTCACAGCAGAGTAGGCAGAGAAAACCTAGTATTAAGATACTCCGGTGCCCATTTTCTGCCGAATTCTAAAGGCATTTCATGTTGAGTGGTGAAACTCAACGCACCGCTTTCCCTCGACACCAGAGTAAAGAAAATGGAAATATTAAATATTTAATTTCCACTTCTGGGAATCGAACCCACAACCTTCGCTTACAGTCACACGGCTGTGCTCCTGCGCCATGATAAGCTTCAAGGGTTTTGTATTATTAAAAAAAAGAAACTGAAATATAAAAAAACCTCACAAAGCTAATGTACGATATTCAAAACATGTTTCGACCTATTATCAGTCAACGTAAAGTCTACAACACTCTACATTATTTTCATATTACCAAATGATTGATATCGCATAATCTGTCTGGAGTCAATAAACGTGTCTGACACGTGTTCATAATGATAGTGGGTTCAAATTCTGATTTAATATCTTCAAGTCTTTAAAGCTTC
This sequence comes from Heliconius numata, assembly GCA_016802625.1. Taxonomy (NCBI): domain Eukaryota; kingdom Metazoa; phylum Arthropoda; class Insecta; order Lepidoptera; family Nymphalidae; genus Heliconius; species Heliconius numata. The sequence goes on along the minus strand of JAEBDU010013311.1, from coordinate 795,714 downwards.
ACGCTGTATCCCGCATATAACAGTGCAGGCAGAGGGTGTCTATCTAGTATTCAATTTGAATGGTTATGAACACATACAAAAGAGAGTGTTGGTTGTTGCAAGGTGATGATCCCCGGTCTATAGGCTAACTGTGGAGAAATGCACCACTAATAAAACTCTTCATTCCTCAGTCTCCGCTCGATTTTTGAGACATTGAGGAACTCAATGCTACATATACCGTAGTAAGTAAATGAAAATAATTAATTTCTCCGAGTTGGAATCAAATCCACAACAGCCATGTTTATAGTCCAATACTGCCACATCGCACCACGACTTCGTCTTTACCTATAGATAAAATAAAGTAACGACATTAGTACGCCTGAATTTTTCAAATCACTGCCTCACCTAACGCTAGACAAAAAAAGAAACTCCAAATCTAAGCATAAACTGAATTATAATAATTACAAAATAGAAATTATATAAAGCGCTTAATAAAAATTAATTTTGTTTCTTGTAATTATTATTTTTTAAAACAAAAAAACTTTTTTAAACCGAATGAAAGTATGTCAATTCTTAGGAAGTGATTCTATTCGTCTCGATTTGCACGCTCTTGCGTAAAACTGGTTGCGATTTCAACTTTATTATACAGAGTGTGTAAAAATATATATTCAGAATATTTATTACTAATGAGGCTGTCATGGCGCAGCAGCGCAGCGACTCCTAGCTTCGTATTCGTGTGGGTTCAGTTTCAATTCAAGAAGATGTAATATTTAATATTTTTTATTTTCGTAACTGTGGTAACGAGTTGTATAGAGAGTCTGGTATGTTCCGCTACTGAAGAAACCTTTTTTTAACTTTGGATCTATTGGAAAATAGTGTAACTCAACTCCGGACCACTAGGAAAATATAAATAAAATTTTCCTCAAAATCCATAATAAGCCCCCAAATTGGGAAACATAATGTTTTGATGGCCTATAGTTAAGTACTAACAACATATATGTATAAATATATAATTGTAGTACGATTTAAAGCAACCTGTAGCGTCGACGTTCCGGTCTACTTGCACTTGCCGAGTTTACATAACGCTGGGACTGTAATAATGTCTTCTATACTAGCGCCATCTATTTATTATAGGCCGAGAGGCAGTTGCTTTAAAGTAGGCTCTATATGTTTTTATTTTAACAATTAAGTTGAAGCCTTTGCCTATGACACTATTAGTACCGCAAACATTGACACATCGACATTCGTTATACTCCTACATGAACTAAGTATGTATGTAAAACCTTTTCAATTTTGACATTGCTTTTTTGTTTAAATAACATTTTTTTTATTATAAAGTTTAGGACTAGATATCTCCAGATATTTATTTCCTTATAGTATAAGGCAATCTAGAATATTTAAGTCGTAATTAACTTCTTATTAACATATATATAATATACATATATATAATATATATTCTTATTAACATATATATAACCACCTCCTAGACTATGTTACGTAGAGATGAATACAAAATTTGAACGTCACGTGATTGTCACGGTCAAAATGTCATGATATTTATGTAATTATTATATAATGTAATATATTATAGCAAAGTATTAAGGAAATTAATGTCAAGTGTTTCCGTTCTCCTTTCTTTATTTAATTGTGCTGTTACACTATTTATACTTTATTCCACTTAAAATTAAAATCAGCTTCACAGTAGGCAGTGTTCGGCAGAAAAGGTTCAACCTCCAGTGCGTGTTGAGTGGCATAACTCAACGCCGGACTTTCGCCTTGGTGCCAGAGCGAAGAAATTAAAATGTTAACAAATAATAATTCAGTAACCCGAATTGGTTTCGAACCTACATCTGCCGCGTTACAGTCATACCATTGTGCCCCGTATGTAATATAACCTAAAAAACTGATCTCAAACTCCCGCTTTTATTAATGATCATCATGAAACTTAAGGCAAAAGCCCGACGTTAAGTTCTGCCACAAAACACGCAGACTTAAAAAAATCTGCAGTAAGTGGAAAACAGAGTGTCTTAACACTAGATATCCTCTACCTACCCTACTGTGTACGTGAAGCGCAGCGTGAAGCTGATATTATTTATTTTGTATAAAACCGTGGTAAAAATACTAAACTTCCCGTATCACGTAGGTGGCCATTTATAATAACGTAAATAATGAGTACATAGTATATTAACGCTACTAAAGCTTAAAATTATACATTCTAAGAAGATTATGAATACCGCTGTTGGTGGTCTGCTTATTCCGCAACTTTCATTCATGCAATTGTTTCGTTTATAGGAATTTTTACTTTGATGACACAATGTTTTGGTCCATATATACTGATATTATAAAGTGTTTGTTTGTGACAATTCCAAACTCTCAAGTAATCTTCGTTTTAGCTTCGAGTGAAGTAAAAAGATGAAACTTATCGTTAAGACACTCCTTCCCCACTTTTTTAAGTTTCCACTCTATTTTTGACATAAGAGGCGGAACTCAACGCTGCTCCTCATCTTGTTACTAGAGCGAGGAAATGAAATGAATAAATTTTCCCAATTGAAAATTGAACCCACGAGCATCGCATTTACGGCCTCAAAAATACTAAAACACATATGTAAAACATACTTAATGCAAAAAGTAAATATATCATAATTAGTACAAAAAAACTAAAGATGATCTATATACATAATTGTTACTATAGTGGTGGAGGTAGTGTAGTGAAAACTAACTCACAAGTTTCCCGGAGGCTGCGCGGGCGGCGGTCGGCGACCCGTCCTTGCACGTGCACTGTACACTAGTAGGAGAAAATGGACTATTTTTCGCTCTTTTTTCTTCTTTTCTAGTGTTCTTTGGTTAAAAAATAACATAAAGAAGTGTATGATAAGTGGTATCGTTTTCTTTGGACTTCTATTGTAAAAAATGGACCTTGGAGAGTGTAGTAGTAACTACTTAACAGGATCTCTTAGAATACATATAGAAATGGGCAAAAAATATTTTTTTGTATTTCGTTTTTTACTGGTAGCTTCACGCTTTATCCCTTGCGGGGTAGCCACAAAGAAAAGAGTTCCAAACGCTACCATCATCTTCGTCATCAACCTCATCATATATGACTTCATTTTTTAAATTTTGTGTATCCCTATAAATAACGGAATTTTAGAGGGTATAGAAAAGAAAAGTGGGTCTCTTTTAAGTACACCCTGTGTCTGTACACGCGCGTGCGTCGACCTCCAGTTGACACTGCAGTTTTTGGTGATCGAGTGTTAGATCAGTATAAGTTAGAGTTGAAGTCAAAAGAAGAAAGAAAAAAAAAATACTTTGACAACTGTAATTTTTTGTATGGAGATAATTTTTTTGTATAAAGTTTAAGGAATAATTTAATGGCTTTGGGCAAATTAAACATGAAATCAGGTTTTTCTTTTCTTATTTTTTTTTAATAAATGGAAAATATTAATTATAGGTAGTACCAAAATTTATTGAGCCATGTCATAAAAGATATCAATCAAAAATAGAAAAAAATCTTAACCCAAATAGATATTATATCAGTTTTATTATTTTTAATATTAAAATAATGTAAAAGTAGCAATATTGTTCATACAATCAGAGAAAATAATATATTACATACTTTTCTATTATCCTACACAATATTGATGGGCGTCCAAGCTTAGTTCAGCTTTTTGGGATGTCATCGAACTTGCAATAGAATAGAGGTGAAAGTAACCATTAGGCTCGATAGGATCACTTTCGAAGGAAACAGGTTCAAGTTGAAAAAAAGTAAACATGTAATCATATCCTTACCTTGTAAATTAGTTTTTAAAGTGATAAGAACATAGATATATATAATTAAATATAATTGATATATTTTATACAAATAATAATAAGAAAGTTTTCTATTATTTTTTTCGTTTTAATAGAACCTAGTGTCAAGTGTCTACGTTTTCCAATTTATCATCTATTTTTAACTATTGGGGTTTGTCAATATTGTTTTTTAAACTGATAGAAAAAAAAATGATGTCTAGCAGAAATTGAACCCATAACCTATAGCTTATAGAGTCAGCAACTATCCAATATAAAATAATATTATTACTTGACTGAGTAACTGACAGACAATGCGCAGACGACTATAGATAGAGACTTAGATCCCGCGACTATAAGAAAGCTTTAAAGCCTAGATAAATATTTGTATATGTATATTCTAAGGGATTTTGCCGGGAAGGCAGAGATAACTTAATGTTAAGGTAATAATTTTAAGTAATAGTCCACTATATTTTTTTCTATTAGGAACCTAGGAACCTTGTGTTGGGATATTCCGTTTATCACGGCCCGCCCAATCTACGAGCCAATGAGTGTTAAGATCCACAAGCAAGTTACAAAAAAACGGAAAAGAGAATAATTCATTACAAAACAATAAGGCATCTTTTACAGCCTTTTACATACATTTTTATATCAATTTTTCCCGCATAACAGAGTAGACAGAGAGAACCTAGGATTAAGGCACTCCGTTCTCTCACTTTCTCCCACTCCACGGACTTTTTTTGTCTACCAGATATAATTGTACTAGAATGCATTAAAAATTCTGTTTATTGTATATGAAAGCTTAAAAGCGCATATAAATATTTGTAGATCTATATTCTTAGAGGCGATGCACGGCGCCGGTGGATTCCACTGTCACTTTCCGGGCTTTCTTCTCGCCAGCCTTGGAATTTTGGAACATGAGATGTATGGAGCAGTCTCGTTTATGTAATTTTTAATTAGAAGTTTGAGTTATAGATGTGTTTTTTTTTTCAAAATAAATTCGAGAAATTTCACACATAGAAGGATAGGTAGAGAGTACCTGGTAACTTAGTTGAGTGTCGGAATACAACGCTTCACTTTATTTTACTAAAGCGGAGAAATGAAAATAGACAATTCATTCCCTCGAACAGGAATCGAATTCTTAACCATCGCGTTTACAGTCACACGTTGTCACACTGCGACGATGACTTTCAAAATGTGACAATTAGAGTAAAAAAGTTTTTTTTTAGATTGTTTTCAGCTTTGCTTTAGTATAATGTTTTTTTTTTAATTCATCAAAATTTTCGAATTTATCATTATTTTAAAGTATGAAATTACTGTGAGGTGATTGCACCAGATAGCGGAAAATGTAAAAAAAATATATTATCACGAATACATTAGATATTAATTACTCAATTCTCTTTTTATCTGTCAACACTCCGAGGATCCTCTTTGGTGATTCATTCATATACAATATTTCATAATGTTTTTCTTTAATTGCAAATTTAGCACTTTGTGTTTTTTATATATTTTTTAATAAGGCAAGCAATGACAACCTAGTCTCTGATACACTGCGTGTTTCATGGAAGAACTCAATATTGCGCTTTGTCATCCAAAGCGGAAAAATAATAATTTAAATATAAACATACCCCCGAATCGGGATCGAATCCACAACCCTCGCGTTTACAGTCGGTCAACCCCTTCCGCCACAGGGGCCTTAATACGTGTATTGATATTTTTAATAATTTCAAGCATACAGACAAACACATAATAGATTAAATTGTAATCGGTCACTCCATGCCTCTCCCAGTTAGAAGTGAATGAACCAAATAAGAGTTAGGCCAGGTACTTTCACCGGGGTGGATGCCCGCTAGGCCCTTGGCCCTAGGTAACTATACTTGTTTTGGGGAAAAAATGTATTATTGTAGAATTATCTTTATTTTTTTTTTGAGGATAGGCAGAGTGAATTTAGTGATGAATCACTATGATTTGCATTATCGTTTTTGAGGTAAATAAGTAATTTTAATTTACACTGTGGCAAAGGTAACCTAGTATTAAATTTATTACTAGATCGTTTTTCCGATTTTCATGTTTTTTTAGTTAGTAGATAAAATGAATAATGTTTGATTTGTAATTTATAAATAAAAACAGCATATCAAGATTGATCTCAGACTTGAGAGGCGCAGGCGCAACCACCAGGCTACTCGCTCTATTATGTAAGCTAGGTATAATTTTATTAACTTACTGTGACATTGACATTTGATGTCTATGGTGTAAGGTCGAATCGTTCTTAATTGCATACTAGAAAATAACTTTAACCAGTAATTATTTAAAAAGGTCGTATCTGACTGTAAACGTGACGGTTGTGGGTTTGATTCCTACTCGAGAGAGAGAAATATTTTTATTTCCTCGCTCTAATAACGAGATATAGCTTGGCGTCAATTTTCGAAACTCATCAACTAATAACTTATAAAAAATTCGATGAAAAGGGAGGAACTGAAGTGTCTTAAGGGGAATGGAGTGTTCTAACACTGCATGGGAATGCAATGTAGTGTTAATAAAACACAGGTATACGGTGTGAAACTTTAAATAAATCATAATGTAAAGATATAACCTTTTTCATCACAATCGATTCATCTAGAATTTGTTTAGAGACTAATAGTTAATTATCTTGGAAACAATTACAAGGAAATGAAAATAAATTATGGTTATAGTAGAAAAATGGTAATATAATTTATATTTGTTTTTTTTTTTCTTTTTATATCTTCACGCTGTATCCTCTACGTCACTGTGTCACCCCACTTTTCGCTAAATTTCACGTAACTCAACGCCACACTCTGTCTTTATACCAGTGTGAGAAAGTACAAATAATTCATTCCCCCACTAGGATTCGAACTCGCAACCAAAAATACAATTCGTAAATCATTTAAAAGACTGATAAATAATTCAAAAAGTGGCTTAATTAAATATATTACAATTAAGATATCCCACCAACTACGTGATATAACGTGAGAAATAAACTAGTTGAAGGAAAGTCGACCTTGTCCCACTGGAATAAGATGTAATTGATTTTTTATCAACATCAGTACGGTCTCGTGGGATTGTTCCCATGTTATTGTAAAAACTCCTACAAAGTGATAAACTCCTGGTACTTTCGAATAAGAAATATCGATTTGGTCGATAGTATCGAATCGGCGTAGATATTTAAAATAAAAAAAAATATATGAAAATTAATCGATACATTTTTTTTCATGATTACATTAAAAAACACCCTAACACGTTATTTATTAGGTAAGTACATCTCAGCCATTTTAAGTTACCCTTCTAGAAGTGCGGCGTTGAGTTACGCCACTAGGTTACCTCTGTCTACCATTCCTAAAAAAGATACACAAAGCTATAAATTAATAAAATAAACAGATACTCGAAACAAAATATAGGATAATTTAAAACAACATTAAATGCAAATATATTTAGATTCGATTCGGAATACGTATAAATTTCGTTCCAATGAAAGTAAAATGGTCTGTGCCACTTCCACAGATTTCCCACTAGAGTACTAGGTTTCCTATATTACGTAATTTAGGCTATCGTAGCTAAGTGGGGCGTAAATGTGAAGTTCGTAGGTTCGATTCCCTCAAACTAGTGTTCTGGCAAGACAAAACATTGCGTTAAGTTCTATTTGGCTGTTAACGCTGTAGTTTTTGGACCAAAAGCCTTCTTGGGGATATATTTCGTTTAGTTTCATCTTGTATCCCCTATATAGCGGGGTAGGCTGACGAAACCTAGAGCTAAGACACTCCGTTTTCCACTTTTCGTCCAATTTTTGAGACATTGAGGATAGAGCGGCGTAATTTTGCCAATTTTCTTTACTTTGAAGTAGTTAAAATATATTTTCTACAATTTAGTTTGAAGTCAGTTTTTATTGTTGTTTTCTTGTATACCTACATATTTTGTATCAGGCAGATGAATTAAAAATGTTATAAATATGAATTCGAACGATGATATCGAACCCACTCGTCGTATTTACAGTCATATATATCCAATAATTGCACCACAAGAAAGCAATAAAATAAAATAATAATAAAGAGAAACTGAACTCTTTAAAACATAATTTAACATGTGACAGTTCGAAACTTTTATATAAAAAGTTTTTATTAATAAATATACAAAGTCATATGACTTATAGGCACATAAAAATTATATCGTCGCTTGTATTTTTTAAGAAAAAATAAAAAAAAGCAATCGGTATCAAAAGTACCAGGCTGTCATAAATTCATTGGAGGTAGACATTTAGATTCGGGTTGAATCAATTATACAGTGCTATAGAAATCGAGTTGAATTTCCATAAAAGTTGATTAAGTAATGCTTAAAGAATATAATAATAGGCTTGAGGTCGTCGTGGTAGTGCGGTACAACGTGTTATGCTTAAACAGTTTAAATTTGCTCTGATAACAAGACAAAAAGCGCGGCGTTGAGTTGCGCCACTCACCACGCGGTGCTCGAGAATCGGTGGAATCGGTGGAAGAACGGTTTCCGGGGTCCCTCTGTCTACCCTGCCTTGTGGATACAGTGTAAACAAGGACGTAGCCAGCTTTCTATATACATTTTAAGGAAAAAAGAACCCTTATAAGATCGCGTTTTTGTCCGTCCGTCGCCATGTTCGTCTGGTCTGTCTGTGAAGAGCCTTTATCTCAGGAACGCTTGGAGATATCGAGTTGAAATTCCAACTATATACTCAGATCCACGGCCTTATGGTTTCCTGAAAAGAACATAATAATTATTCTTATATTTACTTAAAAAATATAAATAGATGGTCTATTTTTTTACTTTGTCGTTTTAACACCATCTCTTTACTTTTATTTTCTATTTATGGCGTAAGTAGATTAGTAGTTTATTGAATTTATCTTTAAGTGACCAAGTTATTGTTATTCAATTGATATGCCGGTTCAACTGAAGACTGTCTTCGTACAATTTAACATTTCACTTTATTTACATAGAACTCTATCACACCAAATTATTTTAAAATTACATTTAACTCATTTTATTGCTACAAAGTTCCATCTCCGTCCAAATTTACATACCAAATAGAACCATATCACATAAAACGGCGCTAAAACAAATAAAAAACGAGTGGATAATAAAAAAAATATTCGGTAACAAAACTACCAGGCTATCATAAGCTATCAGCAGTTTGAAACACAAATACTTGGGTCATCAAATACCGAAATCCGCATTTACATTCTATTCCACTCGGCTTCCCCTCCGCCACAGTACTTTCACTTTTCATAGTAGGGCAATTTGTGTGTTGCGACAAAATCACTTCGGCTCATATGAAAACAAACTAAAATCAACCCTATGTCATTACAATAACTATTATATTAAAACAATACAAAATAAACACACTTAGAACTATATCACACTAACAAATTGACTACGAAAAGGTGTTATACGTCATTAAAATACCAATTAAAATTCTACCATATGATAAAAAAATAAAGTCTATTTTCGTTTAACATAGTAATAGGCTTAAGGTCTTTGGTAGGTAGGAGCGGGTTCCATTCGGAGAGATTCGAGCCTTATGACGGACTATGTTATGAAATAACGCTGACATGAACCTTTGTCGATTGTTTTTGTATAGAAATTGCGATGGCGAATACTTTAGTATTAAAAAAAAAGAATTTAACTAATAATTTGAGTAATTAGTAATTTTTGAAAATAAATAAACGGGTAGTTTGTTACAATATTTATAAGAAAAAACATAAAATTATGTATAAAATATATATTTAACAGAATGGGAACCAAGAACCGGCGCGTGTAAATTAAGTTTTAAAAACTTATTATACATACAAAACAATAATAGAATTATATTATATATTTTTTTCGCTTACAATGTAAATAAAATAAGAAATATTGACGATCGATCTTTGAAGTTTTAGGGAAAAAGTGAAGAACTGAATAGTCTTAACACTAGGTTCCCTCTTCCTACCGGGCTATATTCGAAATACAGCGTGAACCTAAAACAATACATATCACACCTTTCATATCAATTTAATATCAGTAATATATTGCAAAAATAAAAATGGTGTCAATAAAGAGCTGAGGAAAACGACGACACACTTTAGTGTGTGATTCAGAAAAATCCGTTAAGAAGCATATGTTACACCGTTAAAGTAACTTAAATTATTATTTTTGATATATTTTTTTTCAATCACGCTGTATTTCGAACATAGCAGGGTAGGCAGAGAGATCCTGGGAACCTAGTGTTAAAACAGACATTCCCATTAAGACCCTTCCGATTCCCATTTTCCGACTAATTCTAGATACATTGCGTGTTGAGTGACTTTTTTCGAAACCACGCTTTGCCTCTTTATCAGAGCTTGGAAAAAAATCAAATCAATATACTTAGTCTTAAATCTCAATAATTGAATTTTTAAACTGTTTTTTTAAGCTTCACGCTATATCCCGCATGTAGCAGGATAGTGGGAGCCTAGGGTTAAGACAATCCGTTTATCACTTTCTGTTGAATTCTGGAGACATTGCGTGTTAAGTGGCGGAACTCAACGTAACGCTTTGCCTCCACACCAGTACGAAGAAGTGAAAATATTAATTATTCAATTCCTCAAATGGGAATCAAACCCACCACCGCTGCGTTTACAGTCACACGCCCCTGCACCAAGACTGTTCTTGGGTTTTTTTCATTTAACCAAATGATACAACGTTGTGATAGACGGCCCACTGTGGTACCGGATCCAGGATACCTTTTGCTTTCGTTCACTTTCCTCGAAACTTATTATTATCTTGTTAGCCGTGACATCATTGAGAGATGCTGTGAAATCTATACTTCAATACATTTGTACAAAATTACAAATGAATTTTTAAAATGTTTTTATCAGTTTCACGCTATATCCCGCTTCTATAAGCCAGTATAACAGGATAGGTAGAGGGAACCTAGATATAAGACTCTCCGTTCCTCCCTCGTTGCCTAATTTTCGTGGCATTCCGCGCTGAGTAACGGTACTTAACGCCGCGCTTTGTCTTGCTACCAGTGCGAAGAAAGGAAATTAATTTATTTTACCAGCGCCATGAGGATCTCATTTTTGTTGATGGCTACATTGTATGTAGTTTTTTTTTCAAGAAAATTAGATTTTAACTGTATATTTTCTATAAATAATTATTTACATTTTAAAATATTACATTTTATATCGAACTTTCTTTCATTATAGTGAATAAAAAAGATAATATCATTGATTCATAGTTTTATCATGTTGTGTAAATATAATGATGAAAGATGTTGAGATAAAACTATTTAGAATTAATTCAACCAGAAAATTATTATTATAGCTTTCCTTTATTAAAGTCAAGGAACATATTTTTAGTTATTAGTGAACGGAGTGTTTTCACAAGCGGTTCACACCGCCTGCCCTGCTATATGCGGGATACAGCGTGAAGCACGCTGTATCTTCAAAGCACGTAGGGCGGGCCATAATGTGAAAAAATTTATAATATCTATAGCTAATAAGTAAATTCTTGGGACACACGCAACGTTGTAGTGACGTGACTTAAGACATGGAACAATGACACATCTTTAACAGTATTTCTCTTGATGACCATATTATATCCGACTGTCGTAAAATTGGGTTACCTACCGAGAAAAAATACCATCTTTTCATTTAAGCTATTCAGATTTCCTCAAATACCTTAAAAATAAATTGAAAAAGTATATTCTAAGAAGAGTTAAGTAATTATTTCTTGTTATTTAAATTTTCGTATGTAGGTTAAATATTTATAGTTATAAAACGTTAAGTAATCGGAAGTAAAGTAAAGTGTGACCGTTTTTCAATAATCTCATAACAAATATAAACAAATAAAAATAAACCTAAAATACTTGTAAAAATATTCGTTCTAGCATTAAATGAAGCGAAACGACCATTCTAACATGACCCCACTATAATTTCACCTTTTTCTAACTCAGAGCTCAAGAAAAAATTGCTTTAAAAACTCAAATTCGCCGACATCAATATCAATTCTATTCTAATTAATTTTCGGCGAACAAAAGGTGTTACCGACAATTGTTATTATATAAGCAAAATCATAAAATGTCGGTCAGTTCTGTCGTAACAGTTGCATAAGATGCGGCCAAGTTAGACGCTGAGATGAGACTTACGACATACACATAGATTAGCTAAAGGTAGACGTACAAATTAAAAAAATTACAAATTCAAGCTTTGTCCCGCAAATCATTCCGTTCTCCACTTTCTGCTAATTTTTTGAGACATTGCATATGACAGGCGTAACTTAACGCCGTTCTTCGTCTATCAGAGCGAGTAAATAGAAATGAATTATATGTAATCAATCCTCCTAGTGAGGATCTAACTACAACCGTCGCGTTTACAGTCCATTTTCTAGTTTGTCTCATCTATTTATTAGGTTATTTGAGAGAGCCCACTGTTAAGACACTGTGTTTTCCGATTCATATCCAATTTAGAAGTATTGCATTTTAAATGGCGGTACTCAACGCTGTACTTTTTAAGTACAATAACAATAGTGGCGTTATATTATGTTTAGGCCATATTTCACTAATGCATTTTTATAAAGGCAGACAGGCTTAGGCTAAGCTGAATTAGTCACTTTAACACACAATGCCTGAAATGTCCAAAAAGCGGAAATTAGTGGACAGAGTGTTTTAGCTCTGGGTCCCCTGTCCCCAAGTAGTTTTAGGGCACTCCGTGTGTAGTAGAGATGCTATTTCCATGATACAGTATAAAACAATATTTGTACAAAATTATAAACATTAGGGAAATTATTTTACATTTTCGTCCTCTTAGAGTCACTAGATAAAAAGCAGCCAAAAAAATTATAAAGTAGTGAAAAACGGAATCGTCTATTAAATGGTAAGTATTTGGCAAAAAATAATTTAAAATAATAAATATTTATCAAATATAAATGTCATGATTACAGCTACATAAGTAATATTTATTTTGGTCTACCCTTTTATTTTTAGATCTACAAAGAAAATATTTAAAAAACTTCAATTGTATAAAAAAGAAAATTTTTTTTATAAAGGAGAAAGTAAAAAAAATGTCTTACGAAATAAAAAGGTTGACAATGACAAAAAATCACGTCCTAAACTACTGATAAGGAAACAGTATGCGTGCATTATCTACGCTATATCTTGAGAAATTCTGATTTATAGAAAATGTGGTGCAAGTGTATTATTTTTTAAATTCAAATTTAAATTAAATTAATTATTAAATATCATGGCGCAAGGCACAAATGTGCTACTGTACACGCGACAGGTTGAAGGTTCCATTTCCACTCGAAGAATTGAAATATTTTCAGTTCCTCGCTCTGGTAACGAGGCAAGCCGTCGCATTGACTGCTAGGTCGCCAGGTTCCCTCTGCCTACACTACTATTTGCGAGATACAGTATGAAGTAAAAAACATAATATGATCATTATGTTCGTAAGCTCAAATCTGAGTTTCAGGATTTTAATGATATGGCTTTTTTCATTTTTCATTCGTATTTTGTCTAGTGGCTCTGCTGCTTATAAAGGAAACACCCAGTCCTCTATTACAGATTTTTACAAATTAATTAATATACTTGAGCTTTTATTTACCAAAATGTCAATAAAAGCGCACCAAGTGCGAATCCGACTCGCCTATCACGCTTTGTAGAAAATGTAGATCTGACTGGTTGCTGGATACATTTATTATTAAAAATAATAAAAAAGCTATATATTAAAGCTAACTTTGAAACTCATATAATATAATTGCCTCTCAGAGACAGCTGGTAGTCAGTATAAGCAATCGCATCTGTAAATCCAATCTCTTTTGAAAGGGGGGAGGTATGTAGGTTGCTTACCCCCACTTGCTGTACTGGTTTACTAACTTTAGGAACTGCGTTATTTTAGCAATTTAGTGATTTTTTACATAGAAATTGATAATTTTGTGATTTAAAAAACACAATACTGAGTAATCACTCAATTTTTGGTATGGAACTTATATTGTAAATTATAGAACTTACTAAATTTGTCTTAATTAAGATCGTTTTACTTTAATTGCGCAATTAATAAATTTACTAATACAAGGAAAGTTTATAGATACATCTTTAAATATAAATCAACTTCACGCTGTATCCCGCACACAGCAGGGTAAGCAGAAGAAACCTAGTGTTAAGCCCGTTCTCACTTCACTCTTCCCTGACTTTCCGGGGCATTCTTCTACTTTGTGCAAAGACCTCAAATGAGAATAAACTTCTGTAAATTAGGTATAACATAACAATATACTAAAAGAGTTACAAATGGAAGTCATGTAAAGTAAAAAACAAAATACGTAAGTTTTTAAAAAAAATTGGATACAATTCTTAAGAACTTTTAAGTTAGAAAGAAAATTATAAGCAGTTATGCAATGTTCGAATTTTTTGTAATGGAGTTTGTACGTAATAAGTTAAATAACTCTTGCATAATGAAGAACCTTGACTTTGCTTATTATCTTTAAAAATATCGATATTTAATTGGAAAGGTACGTGTTTATAAAAAAATATTATACTAAATGTGGAAGGCGGCAATATTGGTGCAGGGGCACAAGCGTTTGATGAAAACGATAGGTTATGGGTTCGATTCCGCCACTGTACTTTGTTTATTCTAGAGGGGCGAAATGAAAATTCATAGCCCCCAGTGGAAATTGAACCCATAACTAACGTTTTTACAATCAATCACTGTCCCAAGTTGGCATCAAGAACTTCTTTATTATAAACAATTTATTAAAATATTATAAGAAAAATAATTTGAGTCGTACAAAATTAATATACTTCAAGCAAGCATCGAACTCCGTACTTCCAGTGAAAGTGCAATATTTAAACAAACAACGAAAGCCGTCCTATTATAATTAAATATTTATATAACCTCAAAATCAGACTCTTCTTGTGCATAAATGTTTATTTTATGTCATATTTTATACATTAGCATATATTGACCTATTTGAAGATTTTTCTTAAAATATTCTCCATGAATTCGTACAAAAGGCGAACATAGCAACAATTTTAGATAAAAAATAATATTTTTTAGCGGTGTATCGGCAGAGGGAACCTAGCGCTAATACACTCTGTTCCCTTGTTCCTTCTGCTTAACCTGCTATGTGCGGGATACAGCGTGAAACTAAAAAAAAAGTTGTATACTTATCAATAATTTATCATATTAATTTCATTTTTCAATATGTTTTCAAAGAAAATCTTATTTTCCTGTCGTCGGGTTAACGCTCTCTATTCACGATATCATCCTATGCGCGGGCGCAGATCCTTTGTAGCTGTGCAAAGGGCACTGTGCTATAATGGAAACGGTTTTTTTTATAAAAGTAATTACTATATGGAAACTTAATATTATTATAAATTTAAGGATTTTTAATGTCTTTTTAAATATTCTTTTTATAAGTTGATAATGGATTAGTAAGAAAATTGATAAGTTCTTATACGTTATTCTAGCCGCCGTTTTCAGGATTTTATTTAGAAAAATTAAATAACCCTTCGTTAGCAGTCGGAAATAACAAAAGACATTTTTTGTTCTAGTGTTACAATACAATTGTACAATATTTTTTTTTATTTTTACATTTTTTACTCTTTTTGTAGCTTTTGTAGCTTTTGTAGCAAATAAAACCTAGTGTAAAGGTTATAATAATTTTCAAATAATTAAATTTCGAAGTTTTAAGTTAATTTTTTTTTTTAAATTACATAATAATAGTATACCACAGTAATAAAGAATCGGCCCTAACACGTGTCCTTCCTATCTCTCTGACCTACTTACACACACAAACGCATAAGCCCTTACATATATGTATATGCAAGTGCATCGGTGTGAGTAAATTTTGGTAGTTATACATGTGTGAGTGAATCTATTTATTAGTTAACTAGTTTTGTAGCGTGACTTTTCTATAGAAGTTTATTTCTCTTAATAGGAATGTAATTGTGTGATGATAGTGAGTTTGAATCTTATATAAGGGATCAGTCGTATTTATGATATAAGTGATTTATTAGTTTCACACTGTATCCTGCATAAAGCAGAGCGATTCTCTACTTTCCGCCGAATTTTTCGAGGTATTGCGTGTTCGGTAGCGAAACTCACCGTTGCGGTTTGCTATTATTAGCAGAGCGAAGAAATTGAAATATTTATAAATAATAGTTTATTTCCCCGAGTAGGAATAGAACCCACAACCGTCGCGCTTACAGTCACCCGCTTATTCTGGTTTCAGACAGACATACTAACTCCACTACCGCACGATTTATTAGTGCTACACTAGGACTGTACGTGGACTTCATTGGTGTGCGTGTTTAGGAGATTTCCTTTTGTTTGTATGTGCGTATGTGTTTACAGCGGCGGCGTGGGCGCAGTTAAAAGTGGCATATTTTCATGGTTTTTTATTTATTTTGTTATAACTATAGTATAGTTGCCAATTATATAATATTAGTACTATATTTCTGTACTAACGTTTCATTAGACAATGCAGCGTTAAGTTCCGCAAATCTATGCGAAATCGCTTTAAATAGACGACAAATGGAGCACGGAGTGATTCAGCACTAAATTTTCATTAACCTTTCGTAGATATAAGACTATATAAACTATTTTAATTTTAGTCACTAAGGAAGGAAAGTAAAGCATTTGTTCGTTCATTTGTTAAAGACAGGTGTTAAGTTGAACATTTACTGAACTTTGTATATACATATGTATGTATGTGTATTGACATTGTATGAATGTGTTTATCATTAATTCTAGATAAAGAATGAATTTAAAGTTGAATGTGACTTTCTAGATAAATCTCTCTGTAGTCTGTAGAACTTTTTACTAGTTTTCCGTATAGAGAGAAATAGTGCACGGTAATTCCGATTCCGATAACCCCTTTAAAAAAATCGTTCTGGGTGTTTGCTTAACCTGCTTTATGAGAGATATAGCGTGAAGTTAAAAAAAAGAATTCATACAAGCTCGTATATTGATCAATTCCCACTTTAATAGGTAATTCCTCTGTTCTAGAGAGACAATGTGCAGCGTTGGGTTGCAAAACCTAGAGAAGGAAGAAATGAAATACTCTAGTTATTTTTCTCAATAAATTAAGCGTGCAATAACAGCAAGAAATAAATACATTATTCTTAAAATTCTATTGAAATGTAATAACACTTTCGCGATAAAATATATTGAACCACTTTCGTTTTGATGAAATTTTCATTTTTAATGCATTTTTCATTCACTTTTCTTATAATACAAAAATTTATGGCTCTAGAATGTAATTGGAGTAAGAATTGCTTTACAAGAAGTGGCCGTCGTGGCGCAGCGCAGCGTTTGACTGACAACGCGTCGGTCGTGGGTTCGATTCCCACTTGGGGGAATTAATTATTTTCACTTCTTCACTCTTATAACAAGACTAATCCCGGCATTAAACTCCACCACTCAACATTCAATGTGGTGCAGATATAGCTCTACTATAGCTATTATTCATTGCTAAAGAAATATCTATATATTTCTTTAGCAATGATCATGTCTGTTGTATGGGGGTCCCCTTAAATATCTATTTTATTCTGTTTTTAGT
The DNA here is from genome assembly GCA_016802625.1 of Heliconius numata. Classification (NCBI taxonomy): domain Eukaryota; kingdom Metazoa; phylum Arthropoda; class Insecta; order Lepidoptera; family Nymphalidae; genus Heliconius; species Heliconius numata. The sequence goes on along the minus strand of JAEBDU010013311.1, from coordinate 778,401 downwards.
ATTTATTGTCGTGGTAATAGAAATACATCATCTGTGAAAATTTCAACTATCACAGTTCATGCGTTACAAACTGGAGTCTTAGTAATAGGTTCCTATTTCACTTTTTAGGTACAGAACCCAAAAAAATTACATATATCTAATATGAATTAAAGTCCTAGGGTCACCAACCGCGTGAAGTACCAGGGTTAACAGCTTGGCAAAAGCGCGGTATCTCTATAGGAATGCAGTTATTTTTAACCGTCGGTTAAATGGGACAACGGTTAGGTGGAAACTGGGAAACGTATTATATTGTATTGCTACTACTTCCATTAGAAATGTTAGAGTTAAATTTAATCTCTTAGTTAATTGTATATCTCTGAGTGCCAATATTTTTGAAAACTTGTCATTACAGTTTAATCATGTTAGATATGTAAAGCATTTTCAATTAGTGTTTTTATCCGCATTCTTTAGGTAAAGGACGACCATTATGTACTGTGTGCGACCATTATGTAAGAGAGCGGGTTTAGTGTGAATTCACTTTGTTCTCCGCTTTATACACGAAGTATTTTTTAGCTGCACGCTGTCAGAGGGAAACTGGGCAGTGCATGGGGTGTGGAGTGTCTTAACACTAGGTTCTCTCTGAATATTCTGTTATACGGGAAAAGGTGTGAAGCTACATTATTTAGGTTTCCCGGTATAGGTAGAGGAAACATAGTATTTAGACACTCCGTTCTCCACATTATTATACTTATATATGTATAAACAAAAATATTTTAATATCGTGCAAGTTATTAAACGAACTAGTCATAATTTTGGCGTTACCCGCTCCGGTTAGCGGCGTCCGGCGAGCGTAGGGGTGGCAGAACTACAATAATATTATTGTAATTTTATTTGTAAAATTGAAAATGAAAAATAATTATTACTTTCATAATTAATATTATAGCAGAAAATTAGAAAACTTAGACATTTGGTTAAATATCTATTATTTATGAAATTTGTGGCTAGTGACAAAAAAGCATAAGATTTTTTTTGAAAAAATCTTTTAGTATTGGATAGTCTATTGATCGTAATTACCATTTATAATTTATATATAACCCACGTAGCAAAGCTGTGATTAAAAGCTGATTAAATATATTAATATTTAAAATACAATACATTTTGCATTACATTAATCTACTTGTAGTACATAAAAATAAAATAATTATAATAATATTCAGAAACACAAGAAGCACCAACCCTCCCTCGTACAAGTGCATCGATATATTTAAATCGGCCTAATTTCTAAAGTGGGATGCATTTGTGGGGCAGCCCTGTCCCTCTGAGCTTCTGGTTTTAGGAACATTACTATATTATACGAGTGTTTCTATACTATAATATGTGTACTTATAATTTACACTTGTGCAGTTTCACTGTGGGATACATATAGTAGGGTAAGTTGAGGGAACCTAGAATTGAGACAGTGTGTTCCCCACCCAGCGCGCAATTTTCGAGACATTGGGTATTGAGAGGCGGTTGCTTGCTAAAGCAATGAAATGAAAATAATGTATTCTTCCGAGTGAAATCGAACCCGCAACTGTCGTGTTTATAGTAAAGTACTGTGTAACTGAGCGGCATACCATTCGTGTAATAACTTCAATAAACAAAAGCAGTAGATAGATGTAGGGGGTTCTACATCTCCCACTTTTCGCCCATTTTTGAAAAAGTCTGCGTGGTGGAAGGTGGAACTCACCTTCGCGCTTTGTCTTGTTACTACAGTGATGATAGGAAAATAATGCATTCCTCTGAGCATGAATCTAACTCACAACCCTCGCGCTTACACTCTAACGCTGTGCCGATGCACCGTGAGGCCCTCAAAAAGTTTATTAATTAATAGTTATATAATTCCATTAATATTCTTATCAAATATAGCATATTAAATATTTATTACCTAACTAATTAATAAACTGTACTGCTTTTATTAAATGTGGGGTGAAACTCTACAGGTGAGAATGCTATGGAAATTATTTTTTATAGGTTTCGATATATTTATCTTTATAAAATTAAGGAGTTTCTAAGTCCAGTAGTCCCTCTGCCTATCCTGCTGCCTGCTACGAGTATATGCGAATTACCTACATCATAAAATACTTTCCCATACAGACGAAGTTGGAGGCATAGCTAGTCTAGTTTATATTTATAGATGACGTATTTATCAGTATTAGTAAGTAAAGAGATCGCGTGACGACGCTACGGAAAAATAATGGTAAAACAATTTTTCTATTGTTAAAGTACCTTATTCATAATTATTAATGATTATTACAGAGCCCTTCAGTTGCCTGGGCGTCATTTCCTGATAATAATTATACATATTTTTTTTTGAAAATAACATTTCTTCCGCATGATAGAGATATTATCATATCTTCAATTGTTTACTGACTTAAGTAGTACTACTACTTTACCACTTGCACCTGTGACTTCGTTTCCGTGAAGAAATAGAACCCACTACACAACTGCCACAAATATTTTGAGGAAAAATAAAATTAAAAGGAAATATCGTTTTTAAACAGAATTACTGTAATTTGAATCTACAGAGTCCACGAGCACAGAGTAATGTAGAGTTTAAACCATTTTTCTTTTCATTTTCTCGTTCTGTAAACAAGACAAAGAGCGGCGTTGAGTTCTGCCCCGAAAATTGAGTGGTGCGTGGGGAGCAGGTACAGTGCGAGGCTAATAATTTTCGCTACAAATAACAATAGTAGAAATGAAAACAAATATGAATCAAGCAATAAGGCTAAATGTCACCCCAAAGCGTGGTTTTAAAACAAAAGTCCTTGTTTAAGGAAATTATATTGTTCGAACCGCGTGCCCTGCAACGTGACATTGAAGGAATGTTTGCAAACGATTCTGTTACAAAGACAATGAACATCATATTAACGATAGTCCTGGGTTCAATTTCCACTAAGCTTTCAATAACTGAATTAAAATTATAGTCACGTTGGAGGCAAATCATAAAAATGTTTTTTTAGGTTGACATTACATTCCAAACTTAGCAAGGTAGGCAAGGGAACGTGGGTACTTAGTGATAAGACTGTCCGACACCGACTTGCCCTTGAAAACTTGTGCCATTGCGTGTTGAGTTGCGGAACTCTGCGCCGCGCTTTGTCTTTTTCTTCTTTTCTGATTACCATTGTTATTGTAGTTTTTTATTATTAAATCAATGGGTCCTCGTGATGCTTACGTGATCTTCCTGCCAGTTTCACTGATACTATGTCGATACTATATCAACTGACTCCCTCTGCCTCTCTTACCACTCTAGCTTCATTTATTGTTAAAAAAAAAAAATATTTAATATAATTATCTTTTTCGGTATAAATAAATCTCTGTTCTGAAGTGCCTGTGGAAGTGTCAATTTTACTTTAGTATGGCCAATTTGTTTTCGCTGCGTTTACAAAATCTACACCTGCGAGTAAATAATAATATTATTTTCTTTGAATTTTTGGATGCTTATACGCTTATGGTTGGAGGAATGTACGTGGTTTCAATGATAGTCTCTACTTTCCATCTGAATTCGCAACTTTGAGTGTTAAATGTCACGTTGCATCGCACGCTGGGGTGGAATATGAACTACCCCGACAGAGGATCAAATCTAGACATAGCAGGGTAGGCAGAGGGAACCTGGACATAGTGTTAAGTCCAAGTCCATTCTCATTAAGACAGGTCCATTTTCCGCCGAATTCATGAGGCATTGCGTGTTGAGTAGCGGAACTCAGCGTTGCGTTGTGCCTTGTTACCAGATAATATTAAATATGTAATACCTTAAGGGAAAATCGAACCCGCACCGTCACGTTTACAGTTACACGCTTATGCCCCTGCCCCACGATGGTCTTTCCTTATTAGGAAACAAAATACCATTGTATAGTTCAATAAAATGTGGCTTTGCTTTTAACCATCCTAGAGAACCCTATAAAAGATAAAAAGTGACTTTAATCACTAGCTTCTCTCTACTAGTAATAAACTGCTGTCTGCTGCTGCTGCTGTCGAAGCCAGTCATGTTGCAAGGATACGCGAGCGACTTGAGCTGAACATTTTTGTGCTCCTGTATCCTTAATATAGAATAACACTTTATAAATATTCTATTTTAAGTACACTTCAGACATCTTTATATTAAATGGGACTACTATATTTATAGCCCTATGTATCCCAGACGATAGTTTTGTATCATTTATTTATATGTCAGTCAAGGCAATACGAGTTACTCATTACTTCTAATTACATTTGTCTGCCAATAAAATAATTGGTCGCTTGATTCAGTGGTGATAACTCACACCTGAAACGTTATATTTAAGCAGTAACCTGCTTAACTTATGTTTTGGTTCAATTAGTACCTAAAGGTTAACTGATAAGACACAGACCTTCATACAAATTTGATTACCTATCTCCACCCCTTTTTTAAGATTTTTTATTTTTTTCGAAACAAAAAGTCGTATAACATTTTCCGAGGTCAATTCTATTACAAAATGTACGAAATCTAATTTAAATCAATTTAGTGGTTAAGATGTGAAAGCGCAACATACAGAAAGATAGACAGAGTCAGCTTCACGCTGTATCCCTCCGACACTAGACTCTCCGTTTCCCACTTTCCGCTGATTTTTCGAGGCATAATGAGTGGCGGAAGTACACCGTTTTGCCTTGGTACCAGCGCAAAGAAATGAAAGTATGAATAAATAACAATTCATTCCTGCGAGTGGGAATCGAACCCATTGCCTTTACAGTCAGATACTGCACCCCAACGGCCTTAGTATTATATAACAAATATAAAATCATATAAGTAAACAATCTTGGCATCGAAATGATAATGAATCATCGACTCACGCTCATTGATAAATAATCATTAGATGTATAATTATAATTGTGGGAAACATACATACTTACATGATCCGTCTCGACTGATTATATATAAGGTGATGCGGCAAAGTGGTATAACTGATTTTTTTTATTTTTTTCTTTCTACTGTTGATTTGAGGAAAATTATTATGTTTAAATATTTTTCAATTACCAGCTCTGGTCGTTAAAGGGCAACGGAGGAGCGAAGTATTTTAAATTCTGCGTTCTGGTAACAAGATAAAATGCAGCGTTGAGTACCGCCACTTCGCAAACAATGTCTGGAAAACTACACGGAGAGTGGTGACTCAACGCGGCATTTCGTTTACTGAGGCGGGAAAATGAAAAAAATATATATTACCATTTCCTCGAGTAGGGATCGAATCCATACCCGTCGTATTTACACTATAAAGTTGAGCTACGAGGGTTTCTTCCTTTAATTCCTTAGCAATAACTAAAAAGTTTTAATCAATAACTAAAGCATAGTTACCAAGCACATAACGTTGATAATAATTGGAAACTATTTCAGTACCAGCATTCGAAGTATGCAGACCGTGATTCATCTGGATTATGCAATAAATCTTGACATTTATACTTTATTAAATAAATAATACAATAACAGAAAATATTTTTATAAAAAATATTAATAAAAATCATTAATTATATGGCGGAACTATTATAAAACACAGTGGATAGCTATTATAAAATATAATATTGCTTGGGTTTAGCGACGGTAACTGTGGTTAAAAAAATGATTGGTGTTCAAATTTTATGGGGTTCAGTTGAACGATTAATATTTTTTAAGACAAAAGTGTCATTTTGATAATTAGTCTAATCGCAAGGCATTGCATTCACAAGGCAGGCAACATTTATATATAGACAGAAGGATTTTAAAAGTAAGATATGAAAATAACGATATATTACTTGTTTTGCCCGAGAAACTCAAAAGAAGGATTATGTTTTAGCACATACATATGTATGTATGTCCGTTCATTTGTACCTATAAAACTAGTGAATCGATTTTGATAATTGATACGTCATTGGATTTGTCATGATGGCAACAGTGTTACTGACACATTAATTTTTCAACTTTACGCTCTAACCCGTATATAGTAGGGTAGACAGAGAGAACCTAGAGTCAACAATGTCTTTGTGCTTTCGGAACCGCCGAGCTTAATACCGCCATTTCTCTTACAAGTACTGGGAAACTGTTATATAGTTGTTACAAGAGCAAAAAATTGAAAAAAATTGAAACCCCTAGTGGTGATCGAACCCACAACCATCACATTTACAATCAGTGTGATGGTACCTTATATATATTAGGATGGAAAAAATAAAAGCATGTTTTTTTTATTAAATAAGTATTTATTATATTAATGCACCTACAACAATGATATTACGTCGTTGATTATTGTCGGAAAAGGCCTCCTTTGAAAGGTTCAAGCGATTCATAAAATATAGGGAACGGAATAACAAAGTCTTTGGTTCTGAAAATAGAAGAAGGATTTAGCACCATTCGGAAAGAAGAACTTTTAAACTTCATATATTATATATAAAAAATCAACAATAATAATAATAAAAAATTAAATACAATGAAGAAATTGCGAAAGTGAAACTTAGTTTCGATAGGCCTATTTAATTTAATGGTCAAGGCAGATGTGAGACAGTCGTATTGGAAAAAAATATTATATATGTAGATATAGTACAAAATAATTATTTTAAACACGCTTTTAGTTAGGTTAGAATGAATTTGAACCAGTTTTAATAATGGCATCCTCATGAAACTTGGCAGTTATACGTAGCTTAGGTGACAATACAATAATTATGGTATCAACGAGCTGGTGTGATGATGGAGCCAGGATCTCAATATTGGAACTCTTCAAAGGTTACTAGTACCTACATCATTCGAATTTAAATTCATATAGTTTATAGCTCCGAGCATATTCTACAGCGCTTATATCACTTGGTGTAAAAAAGCGTGTTTTTAAAGTTTTTTTTTTACTATATATTTTTATTCTATTTTAGCCTCATTACAGCTTTCTAACGATATGTCTCAAATTTGCAGTGACCTCATACATTTTGTCTTACAAATATACAATTATACAGAAACACGATCAAAATTCATCTAAAGACTAACATGTAATTTTTTTCATATATTTTTTTTAAGTAGAAAATATATTTTCGTAGCTTAACTATTCATATAAAACGGGACGGAGTATCAGTGACATATTATATATCTATATATCTTAATATATCCACTTACTAAAAGCATTCTAAAATAACGATAGAAAAATATTTATTTCGAAAATGTTACCTATAAGAAAGAATTGGAACATACTGATACGGATTTGAATCCCCGCCTCTTGGATACTGTCAAAGAGGTACGGGTTCGATACCCGCTATTATCAATATTTAACCGCATTTCTTATAATATAGCCCGCGCTAATAACGCTGTGTAAATAGATGAGTAAAATATTGTATAGACTCACAAAGTTCAAAACCCTGTAAGTGCCATTTTTATTGAAATTCATAATACTTTTAGTAGGTGAATATTAATTTATCATTTTATGCAGGATCCATATGGTAACTATATGTTTCAAGACCCGTCTTCCCATCACCACTGACTCGTACAAAAATATTTACTTCTACGTCTAGTCAGTGATTTTTAAGGATTTTATAAAAAATAAATCATTCTAGCAGCCTTTGACCCGTGCTTGCTTCACATTAAGTAGAAAAATCGTATAAATAATTCGCTTGTACTGTAATAACAGTGCCCACCGACCGTGTTTTTATTCTTATATACTAATTTAATATAAACTGAAAGGTACTTTATAGGAATAAACTTTAGCATCAACAAAATAATCTTATCCTTTCTGTTATACAAAGCCTAAAATTAGGGCTTATATTTACACTTATTACAAATGTATGGATCGTCAATGTTTACAGTACTTATTTAGTATTTATTGTCACATATACATTACATTTGTAAAATGATGGTTTTACATAAATTAATTAGGATTTTGAATATTTGCATTTTGCGTGTAAACAAAATTGTATGTTCCTAATAAAGGTGACGTCTTTTAAACATTTTGTAAACAAACTTAATGACATACAACATAAAACTACTAGTAATATTATTTGATTCATTAATGATCCAAAATTATATACAACCAATTTACATAATTATTATAAAATTATTAATCCTATATATTACAAACAAATGAAGATATTTAAGTAAATTTTATTGAAGAAAATAATGAAATGTTTAATGAAAAAAATATAATGGTGGTTTAAAAAAAACAAGTATTGAGCGATTCTAGCAACGTCTAACATTGTGTAAATATAGTTTTTTCTGTTGCTGATTAACATGATTCAATGATAGATTTAAAACTAATATATATTTTTAAATAATTATGTCAAATTAAAAGTTATTTTCGAGACTTTTAATGGCAGTGCTGGTCATATCTATGGCTGTACCATACATCAAAAAATCAATAGTAAAATAAACTTTGATATAAAAAACAAATGTTAAAAAAAAAACAAATAAATCAACAAGAAGATTAACGGCAAACCGATTATTAAAAATAAATTACAATTTCATTACATTATAAACAAGCATAATTTACACATAACTGTTGTGTCTACATAGATGTGTATAAAAAGTCTATTGTGTTCATATTTAGTCTGTGTATATTTTTTTAAATAATTTTCACAGATTAACAAAAGCGACATGGCTACGTTATTTGAGATCACATCTTTGCAGCCACTTCGCTTTCGTCTGTATAAATCTTAACTATCTGTCTATATGTTTAAAAAAGTAAACAGTAAAAAATCACAAAGTAATAATTTTGCTACCTAAACTTATATTAAGAAGAGGCGTCACTTATTTTAAGTCTAATGCACGATATCACACGGAGTCCATTCAATCATTCCACCAAATGTCGATCTGTAACAAACAAAAAAATATTATTAATACAAATGTCATTTAAATACAAAAAAAAGGTACAATGTCTTTTAAGATTATTATTTTTAAAAAAATCTTGATAATTTTAGTAAACTGACATTAATAAAGGGCCTTTTACAATAAAATTAATAATAAATATGAACATTATATATAAAATATAAACATTTAAATCCAAATTACATGGCTCGACACAAATCAAATCAAAATATTCTTTATTAGATTAGGCAAATCGTATTTTTCTATAATATCCTTTTGAATCTTTAAGTAACATAAATATGTCAGTAATGTCAGTCCTAATAATAGTACAGGACTATAGACATAATTATTTACATTGGTATTTAACCATTTTATATAACGTTTTTTAAACTCAACAAAAAACCCCAAAAAGCCATTAATTCAATATTAGGTAAAATTAGTAGCACAAAATTGGTTGTATCGAAATATTTTAACTAAAATCTGTGTCAGTACGGTTAAGACGCGTTATATAATCGCGGAAGCTTGGCGACCGACTTTCACAGTTGCGTAACACCAAATTGTCTTACATAACAGTCCCACAGACCTAATGTCCTACAAAGTGTTGCGTCACTCTTTATTTCATTTTTTTTAGTTTTGAAGTTGAATGTTATTAGAAAGTGGGACGTGCGAAATGGCAGTTACCGAGTTATACTACGGTGGGGCAATGTGTGTTGCAACGTTCAGATAGATTCTTTTTTACCCCAAATTGTTAATTTTTTGAGCTAATATTAATAAAATATAATATTGTAATTACTTAAAATATTGACTAACTAACAATATTAGCCGAGATGTTAATTCAATACTATGACCTATATGCCCGCAATATAGAAAAATTAAAAAAAAAACAACTTTACGCATTTTCCCGCAAAGGTAAAAATAATCTAGTGTTAAAACACTCCGTACTTTCTGGCGAAATTTCGATATATCTGCGTGATGAGTGGCGTTAAGATTCGCCGCTTTGTTGCGCTATGGAAATTGAAAATAATTCATGAATATTAAATCCATTGAGTGAGGCTGGAACCCATTACCATCGCGTTGCGTTTACTGTCCAACGCTGCACCACTACGCCACGACGACCTCTAGAGCAAAAATTTAAAATAGACAAGGGATATTTTTAACATATTCCTGCCACAGTGACACAGTTGTCATGACGTGTCTGTCTTTGTATGGAAATTGCAAGTTCACCTAAAAATATTTATAACAAAAAATTTGTACTTGTGTATGTGTACTTTTAGTACATTTTTTTTTGTATTTAACTGATATCAAAGTAAAGGAAAAACATACTGTATATATAATTACTATATTTTAGACACTCTTTATAATATAGATAAATTAGTTTTCTTTTTTTTATTTTCATTACTTAAAACTTATTAAAGTTTTAAGATTTCAAATAAATCCTACTAAAATTAGTTCTCTAGATATATTTAAACAGACAATCCTACACTGTCCCACTTTATTCTTTTATTCTATACTATTTTATAACGGAGACGACTCTAAAATCAGTTTGTTAGATGCCAGCGTCATAAAAAAATCACAGTGAAGTCAATGAACTCCCGAAAGTCGGGATGGGCATTGCACTCTTCTATGCACTATAAACGCATACATTGATAACTATTATATATAATAACTTGGGGTTATCATCTTATTGTTTTATTAGAAAAATGTTAGACGTTATTTTTTTGTTATAAATTATGCTATAAACAAATATGTGATAGTTAATTATTTATTTATCAGAAGAGTATATGTTTTTTTCTATATTTATAAATAAATTGGCAGTAAGAACGTAGTGTCCAGATATTCCGTTTTCCACTTTCGTATTTTTCGTAGCCGTGTTTTATTAGAAATATCATTTAAGCATGGATAAACGTTTTATAGAAACTATTTATTTATTCTTTTATAAACAGAGCTTTTGTTTGTTAAATTCTTTGTATTCGACCTTTAATGTATGTAAATTTTGGAATCAGTTCAATGCACAGTTTAGGAGGTTTTTTTTATTGATTTATATGCTTTCCCGCTGTATTTTGCGTATAGCGGTAAGTGTTAAAACACTCCGTTCTCCACTTTCCGCCAAAATTTTCGAGGCTTTGCGTGTTGAGTGGCGGAAATCAACGCGGGGTTATGCCTTGGTGCCAGCGCGAAGAAATGACAAAAATAATAAATAATAATAATTCCCTCGAGTGGAGATCAAACCTACACGACGGCCTTACTTGATTTATCTATTGTAAGGCTAATATAAATACAATAACAATATTATAAAAGAAAAATAAAAAACTAAAAAATACGTAATTAAAAACAATGTTTATTAACGTGACAATAAAGAAAAAATAAATAAAATTATACACTACATAGCTATTATGTATATTATAATTATCCAACTTTAATCTATCAAAAGTTATTTATAAAAAAAAACAATTCGAATTTAATAAAAGAAAATTAAAATTATTAAACACTATATTCGAATCAACATCGCTACTTTGAAATCTAACTTATTGACCCACTAAGCAATAAATTAATAAAATATGCAATTTACGAGTGTATATACCTAGACATTTCGTTATATAATATAGCGGCTTCAAATTCCTTCGTGGCGGTGTGTCACAACATCTGGCAGTAGGTTGTTGTGGGTTCAATTTCCATTTGGGGAATAAATTATTTTCATGGCAGTCTCGACGGAACACACAATGTCTCGAAAATTGGGCGGTGTGTGGGGAATGGAATGTTTTAACACTAGGAACCTAGTGTTAAAACACTCCAGCCTTCCCCCCTAAATGCAGGTTAAAGCGTGAGACCAGTCGTGGCGCAGCGGCACAAGCATACGACTGTAAACGCAACAGGTTGTGGATTCGATTTTCATTCGAAGAAATAAAAAACTTAATATTTTCACTTCCTCGCTCTAATAGAGACAAGCCGCCGCGATGAGTTCCCGAAATTCGAGAATTCGGCAAAAAGTAGGGGTCGGTAGTGCCTTAATGAGAACGGAGTGTCTTAACACTAGGTTCCCAGGTTTGTCGTTACGTTAAAAAAAAATATGCATCTATATAAAAATAAACATTATAACGAATGCACATTACGAATGTGATATAACTTGAATGTGGGTTAACCGTATACTCTATACTCTGTAGCGCTCTGTGCAGTGAAAGTGCAAAGCGTTTGTCATTCTATACATAGACGTTGGTATGGACGCACGTGATGATTTAAATATTATATTATATATGTTTTTCTTTAGCTTCACGCTGTATCCCGCAAATGGCAGGATAGGGAGTGGTAGCCTTGTGTTAGGACACTCCGTTCCCCACTTTCCACCTAATTTGCATTATAAAAAATAAAAAACGCAGGCGAAGTGGGACTGTTATTGACTGTAAATCACGGTAGTTGGTTCTACACCCACTCAGTAGAATGTCTAACTTGTACTTTTCTGCTCTGGTAGGGGCATGTTGCGGCGTTGAGAGCCGCTATTCAAGACTCAATATCTTGGAGTATATTCATAGTAGGTTCTCTTACTTTACCTACCTTACTATGTAAAATTTTAATCGATTATCCACAATTTTAACCATTATCTATAAAAATTGCAAAGAATCACGTTTATTGTTTAGGAACTCCTAAATTTTATTCTGTTTTTAGTATTTGTTGTTATAGCAACAATATACATCATCTGTGAAAATTTCAACCGTCTTTGATTTCTAGTCACAGATGGACAGACAGACGGGCAGTAATCGGTTCCGTTTTAAACTTTGAGTAGCTACGGAATTCCAAAAATAAACTAAGTTTTAAAAATTGTATCTATACAAATGAATTGTAGTTAAAAATAACTGCTATAGTTTACTATTAGTTAAAAATAACTGTCATAGTAAAAACTAGTACCAATAGTATTTAGGGCACTCATTGATAAGTGACATACATACACGTGTTATCATAAAACAAATATTGATATTATCGAGACGTATTCCCGGACAGGTGGACAACAGTTGAGACAACTGATATTTTCATGAAATTATTACATTTTTTTATCTTCACGTTGTATCCCGCATACAGCAGAGTCGGCAGAGGGAACCTGGTGTTAAGACACTTCTTTCCTTACTTTTCGAGTCATATTTTCGAGTCATTGCGTGTTAAGTGGCGGAACTGAACGCTGTGCTTTATTTGTTTATCAACAACAGTATATTTGTACATACATATATCTAATGCAAACAAAATAATCTAGCTGATAGAGTAAAATTATTTTTCTCCCTTCTTCAGTTTCAATATAATTTGAAGATCTTACGTGCTATAATTATATAGCAGTGTTTCTCTCTGTGGGTTAGTTACCTAGTTGAACTTTGAACATACAAACAATTGTGTTTAAATACAAAAATAACATTTTCTATTCACTCAAAAATATACCTTAGCAGGAACAATTTCACCCCAAAGTCAAAAATTATTCGCCAAATTTCGTTATAAATTTCAAAATGTCGTTTGAAAGTTTAAATTATAATTTATAAAGCTTCGTACTAACAATTGGAGTGGAAACCATTCAATTTCAAACATCACGTTGTCACCCTCGAGGTAAATCACGTTACGGAATTAAAGTGGGTAATGAAATGTTTTGATGACGTAGTGGCGAGGTTCGATTCCCACTGGAAGTACGAAGGCAAATAGCGGCTTTGAGTACCGTCACTTATCACGCAATATCTCGAAACTGATCGGAAAGCGGGGAACGGAGTGTCTTAACATTAGGTTCCCTCTGCCTATTTTGCTTTATGATGGATGTGCGTGAAGGTAGAAAAAAAATATTAAATATTTCATGCCCCCAAGAATTGAAACTACAACCGTCGCGTTAACAGTCGCACTGCGCCACAACAACCTCAACTTTGTGCTTTTTACTAAAATTATACATATTTGTATACAAAAGTATTAAATAGAAAAATAAATAATTAATTAGAATAGAAAATCTTTATCCCGAAATCGAACCGGCGCCAACTATAAAATTTAGGCATTTAAGATAACACAACTCAAAATAAAAATATCACATCTTCCTGTCACGCTATCAGAATAATTCAAGCGTAATTAAATTATTATGCATTAATAATTATGTAATTTAATTAGTGATATAATACATAATAAGTATGGAAAGTACCTACTTCTAAATTAAAACGGAGTTAGTAGGTTCATTTTCGAAATATTCGAGCTTCACGCTGTTTCTCGCAAATAGCAGGGTAGTCTGGGGGAACCTAGTCGTAAGACACTTCATTCTCAATTTTCGAGATATTTCATTGCTGACGGAAACTTTTTTTCCGGTGTTGAGTTCCACCACTTAACGAGTTGCTTTGTAACATGTAAAAGACATAAAATTATAAGCAGGTTTGTTCGCGCGGCAGCGTGAAGTTCCGTAACTCACCAGGTCTCCAATGTCTCTAATTCAGACGGAAATAAAAGAAGTTTACATAAAAAATGAGAGCGGCTTAGGTTAGTATTAAAATTATTTAATTAATTATAGCATGGATTTTGAGTAAGTATAATATGATAGACTAAGCTAGTTAAATTCTTTTAAGTTGTTTTTTACTTTTTATTTCTCATTAACGGTGTTTCTTATTCTCTATTTAATCGGTTATTTTTTGTTTTTTTTTTAAAAAATAGGTCACAAAACCGGTTGATTACGGTTTTTAGAGGATTCACATAATGAAACTAGGACGAGAGAAAAGAAGGGCACATATATAATATTACGCAACACGGTTTCTCTTGCGATTTCCCCGCGACCGCCAAACTTTCCAACGGTCCTGTCGCGTTATGCTGTAGGGAGCCAATTTTTTTTTGGTAATTTTTTTTAATAATTATGATATTTTTTTGGTTTCTATTTTTATATTTTTTTTAAGACAGTGTGTTCCAAAAGTTTTAGATAATACGTTCTCCCGAAAGGTTAGATATCATGTAGAATTTTATAATTTTTCTTAATGGTCACATTTCGTCAGCTATGTATGATGTACATATACCAATAACCTAAATATATAAAAAAACATAATTATAAAAAACTATATAAATTTTAGGGTATTTATATTTGGTTTTATAAAAAATAAAATATTTTTTATAATTACAATAGTAAGCTATTTAATTACTTACGAGCAAAATATATTTAACATAATATAAATGACATCTAGCTCAGTTGATTTTCAAAGTTGGCGAATGTAACAGGAAAAAAATATCAAATATTTTATCAACTCTTAAAATATTATTCTACTCGCATCATTTTATAGAAACCCTATGAAAAAATAACAAGTTTTTTCCGTTTCATGGTATATCTCCGTATAGAGCGACACAAACACTAAAAACTAAATGCTTATCTGCTTTTCACCTGTTAAATCCCACAATTCTATACATAGCAGAAGGTAGAAAAGGTATTGAAATATTCCCTTGCCCACAATCTACGCAGTTTTTGTGATATTGCGCGACATTTAATAAAATAATTCAACGAAAAAGAAAGAAAATAATTTAAATACAATCTTTCCTAGGAGCTACAATCGAACCCACACCCGTCACTTATACTACCTAACCGCAATACTACATTTTTACTAAGTATATCACAAAATACATATAAAACAATACAACGTGACTCCTTACCGTGAGGCGTTCGTTTGACACACATAGTTGTTACGAAACGCCGTCTGGCGCAGTACCTGCGATGTTTCAACACATTGATAATCAATGCTTAACTATTTATAAAACTATTCTATTTACTATAATCAAAACTCTTATCGCGGCTCTTGTGCTAATTTTTTTTATGGAAAATTGTTTGTGTTTGTAATTATTTGTGTTGAAAATAACAATTATTATAGTATTTTTTTGGTATGATTATAAGTATTATTTGTATGACTATTTTTCTTCTATATTAAAAGTTCTAAATCGAATTTTATGCTACAATCTTACTTTAGGTCAAATTTATCTCATTTATGCCATTTGTGATATAGTTTTTTAATCGCGAATTTTCATCATGACTTTTTTATTAAAATATAAAAAAGGAAAAAAATGGATATAAATTTAGTAAATTATCACATTTACCTCACGTATAATACCATCCAAAAACACAAAAGGCGTATAAAGGAAAAAAAAGTGAAAGTACACACCCACGTTCTGAATCATCACTGAACTGGTTGGTCCTTGTGGTGTTAACTTGTTTATAGAAGCAATAGGATGACCGAACGTGACGTATCCAGGTTCAAATTCCAGTTTCATTTATCTTTAGTATTTCTTTATACTGTGTCCCGTATATAGCAAGACAGGTATAGGGAACCTAGTGCTAAGAGATAAACCTAGTGTTAAGGCTAATAATCGAAACATTACGTGTAAAAAGGCGAAACTCAACGCCGCATTTTGTCTTGTTAATAGAGCTCAGAAATGAAAATATTAAATTGTTTATTCTCCAAATTGAGAACCCATGACCATCGCGTTTATACATGCCGTTCCACTGCGCCACGACTGTAATTTTTTATCAATATTAATTTTAGCCCGTATATTTATGAAAACAAAGTGCTATAAAATATAAAATCTTCATTATTTAAAATCATCTTTCTTCTTTTGTCATCAGGAAGTCCGGTATATCCGGTAATCCGGATGAAGCCCGGTTTCCACCGCGAGCGTAGCGGACTCATTACGGACTACGTTGAACTCGCAAGAGTAAGCTGCATACTTGTACTTCCACCAATAAATAGTCGGATGAAAGGACCGAGCAGGCAGAAAGAGAATGAAATTAACTCGCTTCGGAGGAAAGTAAATACAAAACTCCTTGTAAGTGGACATGTAAGCCTATTATTATTAGAATATTATTTAAAAGGAGTTCGTTCCGCCTAAGCATTACTTGCTTATTTCTCTTTCGCGTTGGAAACTGAGCTGGTACTTCTTTATATTTTCCAAGGAACTTATATACCAAATTTAAGCTGGCACGCGGTTCAATTGTGTCTCGTCTGTCAGATATTATAGGAAGAGTTTTATGTACTTTTTGACACGCATATATAACAAAATACCTGCCCGATATATACCTATGTTTAGAAGCTTGAAAATGTAAGAAGATAGTAGAAGTTTCTCAACGCGGCGAAAATTGATCGTCACCTGGGAACGGAATGTCTTAAATGTCACTCTGCCGACTCTAGGTTCCCAGGTTCCCTCCGCCTATCTTGTTATGAGCGGGATACAGCATGAAGCTAAAAAACATAGGTATTTAAAAATTCAAAACAGTTATGCAAGAGTGCCTTCCATACATATTGATAAAACGTTATCTTGTTAATAATATCAAGCTGTAGTCTCTAGAAGAAACTGGTTCAATTTTATAACGTTTAAAGCTTATTTAAATTTCTACTAAAGTAGTAATTCTTGTTTTTGTTCCCATATATTTGGAACTTTCTTCGCTAGGGAGCACGCATATTTTAGATAACATGATGGAAATTTAAATAATTACTGTATATATAAATAGTATGGAGTGTAAATTATATACGAGTATACTATATTTTATAATGATTACAAGTTTGTTAGATGAAGCATGGCGTTAAGTTCCGCCAATCAACATGAAATGTCTCCAAAATTTGGAAGAAATGACTTTAACAGTAGGTTTAATTTTATTCTTCTCTACTTACTCTTGCTTGGCTTAACGCAACGCCACAGCTTTTATAGTTACTAACGCAAAGGTAATGAAAATATATAATTTTCTCTAGTGGAAATCGAACCCACAGCCGTCATATTTACAGTCAAACTATGTGCCACGATGACCTCAACTTTAAGCTTAGTTTCATGCTAATGCTAATGTTCATATTAGTGGGATTTAAACCTCCTAATGCCACGTTCATTTAGGCCTAGTTAGATGTCAAATGTTCCTCGACGTCGTTTATATGATTTATACGTACATTTAAGTATATAAAAATTAAGGAGGTACCCACTGTACGTTGTATGACAACTCTTAGTAATTTTCATTGGGCCGCGCGGGCGAAGCCGCAGGAATAAGCTTGTATACTCTATAAAAAGCCTAACATTATTGTTCCGTAAGCAAAAGTTGAATAGTTTAGACTATTGAATCGAAAGGCTGTAACTAGGACATGAAGCGAAATTTCGACACCGCCCAGCTCAAAATCAACCTTAAATCAATAGCAATAAGTCCAATTTAGATTGTAAATCGTATAGCGAAAATGAAAGTTATGAAGCACGTTTTGCAGAACCAAATTTAAATACGTTCTCGATTCTGTACGCGTTTATTTTTTTTTTCTTTAAATATTGGCGTAGGTCCGTATTTGTGGTATTAAGTTTACGAAAAAAGTAGACTTTCTTTATATAATCTTATTGTTTAAGAGTTGAAAACGGAGTGTCTTAAATCTTCTTTCTGGTTACTAAAATAATCAGGCTGTCATGACGCAGTTCCTTTTCTAAAATGAGTTTTAAATCACGTTTAATGTAACCAATACTCCATCAAAATGGAGAGATGCGTCACTTACTTTCTTTCCACTAATACAGAAAACTAAAAGAAATGATCTTTTTCATAGAACAATATAAACTTAGAGTTATTCATTGTTATATTATCAATCATATAGCCCTTATCTAAGAGTGTAAAGGTCATTTCATAGCATAGCCTTGCTAAAATATCCACTTCCTTTACGATTTTGTATGTTAAATTTAGCAAAATCGTTATATGAAATAGAGATTTTGTATTATATATTTTAGTTCTAGCTGAACGCTGTGTCCTGTACATAAGGCGGTACACAGAGGGAACCTGGGAACCTAGTGTTGACACACTGGTCCCATTAAGGCACTTCCGTCACCCATATTCCGCGGTTGAGTACCCTCGACTTGTACTAAACTTGACTAAATAAAAAAAAATGTTATTAATCGAACCCACATCCACCATGATCAGTCAAACAGTTCTACTTCTATATTAAAACACGATGAATTCATCAAAAATAAAAAGTAGACTAATTCAAGCATTATCATGTAACAGAAGGACAATCAAACATAATAAACGGAACGCTAAAGTATTTCGAGTCAGATGAAAACAAATGCTCTCTACGCTAAATAGTAAACGTGACCTGTTGCACGCTAGTATTGTGCTTTCATAATTTATACTTTATTTGAAAGTATTTTAGGTTGATATTTGAGTAATTGATGGAGTTTTTATTAAATTTTGCTTTTTAATTGCAAGGAAATTTGTAACAAACTCCATTTACATTCGGATGTACCATAAAATCATAAACGATTTTTTTGTAAATAAAAAAAAAACTATTTTATCAATATTATTATAAAATTTCATTGAGTAGGGTAGGTAGATGGAACCTAGTGTTAATACACTCCCACGTATAGCCCAATACTTGAGATACTGTGAATCAAGGGATGGAAGTGACTCCAAGTTTTCGGTGGAATCAATTATATTCATCAACTCACTCTTGGAAAAATGACAAAGCGTGGCGTTGAGTTCCATCTCTCAACATACGATATCTTGAATAAGGGGCGGAAAGTAGGTAACGGAGTGTCTGAACGCTAAGTTACCACTGCTTACTCTGCTATAAGGTAAAAAAACACAAAATTATGAAAAGTTATCAAAACTTAGCAAGTGCAACCCATCATTTTATAAACTTCAGTACCAAATAGTCCAATATAAATTGATAATATGTTGAAAAGTAGTTAACTTTAAACTCTATGACATGTGAAATAAGGTTTAAAATAAAACATAGTAACAATAGATGCGTTCTATTAAAGGGTGTTAACATAATTGGTTCAATTTTGTATGGGAATATAAGGTCAAGTTGAGAGTGTGGAAGTACTTTACTTCCTTTCATAATATATACGTTGAAGAACTTTATGAATATATGATTATAGTGGCGCATTGATGGTTATAAGTTCGATTTCATTTAGGAAATTTTCTTTATTTTATTAAGTGCGGCGTTGAGCTCCGCCAATAAACATGTAATGTCTCGAATTCGGCCGGTAGAGAATAGAGTTTGACACTAGCGCAACTTGTGCATAAGAACAATAGCTTCCGGTTCAAATTTCTTTTATGGTTTTTAGACGAACGGACAAGTTGTATCTGTAAATATGTTCAAAATAAATACGAAAGAATGCACATCATTCTTATTAACCTATTACTTGAGCTTACACTGCAAAATTTATATTTTGCATACAATAGTAAAAATGTAATATGCATATTATGTATATTTGTATGTTTGTCTGTTTGTCCTCACATAATTTTACTGTAAATTTAGGACGTAAAAAACTAAGGATGTTTATACAGGAAGTTTGTTAGAAAGTAAAGTGGCGTGAAGAAACAAGTATGAAAAGTTGAATATGGACTCTACGTAGAGATATGAGAAAGAATATACATACTAGAGGAAAGTAGAGAAGACTGTCATAAAAATTATATATAATCCTTTAATATGTATTCGTATGACTACAGGTTGTGCATTTGAATTTTATAGGTATAAAGTTATAAAAAGTTTTTAAGGACGGTTGCTCAAAAAGTGATTGATATTTTGTAATTACGATGGTTGTGGCTTCGATTCCCATTCTGGGTGATGATTATATCTAAAATTAGAAAATGAAAGATATTCTATAAGTAAATAATGTCTCATTGATCTTGTTATAATTTACAGTAATCGTAAAAACTGTATTCAACAGTTACTAAGAGCTGACTAATATATAAAGTTAAACAAACAAACCACGTGATTACAACACGTGGATAGAAAATGTATAACAAAAGATAGTGAAAAAAAAACAAAGTGTGTATAATAGTAAAATGACAAGTATCTAATTTAACTTGCGTTGTATAATTTAATTATAGTGCAATTATACAATAACGATTAAAAAACCTATGTAGATTATTAAAATTTTACATTTAAAAAAACATACTATTTTTATAATTATTTTAATTAGAAACATTACCTCAATTGGGAATCGAACCCACATCCGTCACGATAACAGAGTATCAATCAATTTTTGAACAACCGCCCCTATAATTTTTTTAAGATATACTCGTAGAGTGATTCAACGTTAACCTGATTACGAATAAATGAATGATAACTAAAATTAATTTATGTCTAACTTCAAAATCTATTTATTCCTATATATTTTTTTATTTTCTTGTTCTTATTGGCTAGATCATGTGCATTAATGTTGTTCTTTTTTAAATTCCCACGATATCTCAAACCGGAAGTGAATTGGCCGCTTCCTTTATCCTGCATTACGTCCTTTAATGATTTGCCCAGCAGTGGGAATTATATTTATTCTCATTTTTTTTCGTTTTATTTCGTGTATTTATACATATTCACCGGATTTTATCAATATTTACCGGACATCCTGATGACACATAGAACAATTACCTCTCTATATAGAGACAAAGTCAATTTCTACTTTGTAATCGGTCAGCGATATCATTACACATTCATTAAGCAAAGAGTCCTTTCGGAGAAAATCATGAAAAATCACCACTTAAATTACTATACCGGAATAATTATAAATTATGATAATTTACAAGAAACCTACATTAGTCTGTGCAAATTAATTGATTTTATTAATGACTTTAAATAATTATGCGGCAAAGTTGTTAAAGCTGTGTAAATTTTAATATGCATTTGGTACTTCAAGTGGATAGTAGATACTTCAAATAGTTACAGTTCAACTAGAGAGCGGCGTTGAGTTCCACGACTCGTCACTCAATGTCTCGAAAATATGGCGGACAGTGTGGAACGGAGTGTCTTAACACTAGTTTCATTATATCTATCCTGCTATATGCGAGATACAACATAAATATATATATAATTTTAGTAAAACTATATACTATTAAAGGGGGGCAACATGCGGCGTTTAGTTCCGCCAGTCAACACACAATGCCTTCAGAATTCGGGGAAAGTTAGGTACGGCAGTGACCCAATTGGAACAGAGTGACTCAATACTAGATTCGTAGGCTCCCTCTGTTTATTCAGCTATCTGCGGGATAGAGCGTGAAGCTACTGACTTATATACTATAATGCATATCCGTACAGTTATTTAAAATAACAACGCTTACACACACAACCAACAAAAACATCAAAAATGAACATAAATTAGAATTAGCCCATTTACCGGATCGTGACTAATTCGTTTTAATTTCTATTTACATTTAATTGAATAAAATGTAAATCTTATTGTAGTAAGTTACATTGTAGTATATAATGTTTACTAGAGTTTATTGTATGAGAATTAGAATATATTATAAGAAATAGTTAAAAACTCAATTTTAAGTGAGTTCAAAGATGATGAAGAAAAATGTATTTAAATCCGGTTATCAAATTTTTATAATCCATTATTTTTCAAAACATATTTATTTATTTTTGTAAGGAATATATTAATTTATTTTCTAAAACTATTGAATATTTTTTAAAAAATATAGTGTACAACACTTACCTATGGTCAAAGCGTATGATCAGACGAGTGTGGCGCACCAAGCTGTAACATGGATCTACACAACTCCGTTATTTCTGGATGATTCAGATTTATTAGATGTACATACATCTGTTTGTGCAGACTGAGCTCTCCTGTGACCGCCTCTAGCCTCTTTAACAAGGCTTCCTTTTCACGCAACAACGATTTTACCTTTTCTTCCACCTCCCGGGAACGAACTTTGGCCTTTTCGCGAGATTTTCGGACAGCTATGTTATTGCGTTCCCTCCTTCGCCTGTACTCGTCCGTACCTTTGTCTATCATTTTACCAGAGGACCGTCTTGATGGCGGTTGTTTATGTTTCAACAACGGGGGTAGCAGAGGTGCTCCTAGAGGAGGGAGAGGGGTAAATCCACCCCCGTAAGGTCCACTAACACCAACAGGTGGCTGGGGATTGTATTGGCCAGTGTATTGAGCACATGTCACCGCACGCCGGAAATCATGAGGTTCTGGCGGCTCCTCCTTTATAGGAGGCGCTTGTTCGTGAGAGTTAGCTGGTACAGGAGCAGCGTATGATGCCCCTGAATGTACAGGTTGCGGCATATACGCGAGGGTAGTCCTGGGGAAAGGTCTTTGCTGGGGCGATCTTGCTCCAGGTAAAATTTCCTGGAACAAAGCCATCGTCTCCTCCCCCCGGAACTGGTCCTCGATGAGGTGTTGCAGATCCAAGCTGATTTCCTGTCCATTGAGCTCATCAAGATCCGGGGGTGGGAAGGGTGTCCGTTTGTCTTCTCCATTTTTCTTCAGGTCAGGTTGTGGAGGCGGAGGCGGAGCTCCAGTAGCGTCATACATCTGTGGGGATTCCATGCCGCCAGGGCCCGTTGGCCCAGCGGTCGCACTGTGCGTCTCCACTTCAGAGCACTAAGGGTTCACTAGAACACATGCACGGCACTCACGCGTCGGCACGTGTGCTCGCTCGGGCGGTCGGGCGCTGACTGGCGGAGCGCGCGCGCACACAGCACCGGAAGGAAGCTGAAGCTGAAAGTTCGCAAGTAAAAGTTTAAAGGCTCGCGTACAATGGCGTTGTTTTTATTATTGTCTATTTTTATTTTATACTTTGTAATGGCATAGCGGGTCCTGGTGTGGATGGTTTTCTTAATTATTTGGGTCAGTATCTATTTTAAAATATGTACTACGTGCATAAGTTGTGGGTATTTAATGTATATTTTTTTAATGTTGGTATTTATTTTTTTTATTTTATAAAAACAAATCATAAATTTGCTTCTAATATTTTTTTTTAAAGTTGTATGTCACGCGAATGTCAGCAAAATAGACAAAATGATTATTGCATTATGATTAATTTTGATATAAAAATAAATTGTTTATTTATATTATATAATTTAATTGAGTGGAACCAAATTTTATAAGTTAACGTAAGTTAATTATTAATAATAGTAATTTATAAAAAACTTAGTAATCCTTAAGTAATAAACAGTATATATATATCCTCTCTAGATAGTAATATAATTAAATATTAAAATCACAATTTTTTTGTAAAAGCGGTCGGTTGTGCCAAAATAACAATATAGTTGCATATACTTTTACAATGTTAATTAAATTATTTTTTACTCACAAATAAAGTTTAAAACTTAAAAGCTACGTACATATATATGTAGTTTATATTTAAGGTTAAAATTAAATATAAATAAATATCTTTTAAAAACAAAAAAAAAACATTAAAACAAACTCCTAGTAGAGGTATAAACAGAATCGATAAGCTATCATCGATATCTCGATGCGTATCATCACGGAGCTATCGCAATATCGATAAATTGATTGCTTTAATCGAGATGCAGCACGACACTACGTGGACTATCGTGGTGCTGAGATTTTGTAATTTTACGTAATACATTATGTAAATAGAAAAAAATCATATTTCTTTAATACTCTATTATACACAAATAAAAAAAATACAAAGAACACAACACGAAAAAAATATTAATAAAAACTTATATGCAATGGACTTCCGTTCTCCACTTTCCTCCGAATTGTCCAGGCATTGTGTGATGAGTGGCGGATCTCTATGCCGTGCTTTGCGCTATTACCGCTTTTACGCCTGTGCCTCGTCTTGCTTGCGCGTCCACGACCCCAATTGTTATTAAGAATATAGAACTACGAAAAGGTAAATTATTTCCTCAGTAACACACTAGCTTCCCCATAACACGCTTAGTAGGGACAATGTAGTGTTAAGACACGCCGTTCTGTCACTGTATACAGCTTCACGCTGTATCTCGCACATAGCAGGCAGGAAGACAGAAGGAAATTGTGAACCTGGTGTTAAGACACTCTGTTCCCATTAATACACTTTCGTTTCCCACTTTCTGCTGAATACTGGAGGCACAGCGTGTTGAGTGGCGGAACTAAACGCTGCGCTTTTGCCTAGTTTCCAGAACGAAGGATATTTTTATTGTATAGAATAAAGTAAAAAGTAATAATAAAATGTAACAACAATGAAACAATCGACAAGTATTAGGTACAAAAAATGAGTAAAATATGAAAAATAATGCTTACTTACATAAAATATCGTATAACGCTGATCAAAGAAAATATTATAGCATTTAAAAGTATTGGGTCGTAACACGTGTTCTTTCATATTTATTTTATGTAGTAATTATGTTAATCATATAGATATTTGAGGCCAGTCGTGGCGTAGGGGTATAAGTGTGCGACTGTAAACACGACAGATTATGGGTTCGATTCCTACTCGAGGAAATAAAATATTTAAAATGTTTATTCCCAGTGTGTATTGTGTCCTAATACCAGAGCGAGTAAATAGAAATATTAACACATACGATTTCCCCAAGTTAACTCACTAAAAGTTAAAAGTCACTCTGCAGGTTGAGCAAGTCATTGACTTCTACCACTCAACTCGCAATATCTCCAGAATTCAGCGAAAAGTGGAAAACTGAAGTATCTTAAGCGGAACGGAGTGTCTTAGTACTAGTTACCAGTATCAGGTACCCCAGAATGTATCTGGAACCTAGTAACCTAGAGTACTGGGGGAATCTAGTGCTAGGACAATCTGTTCTCATTAGAACACTTCCGTTTCCTACTTTCCGCCAAATTCTCCAGGCATTGTGTGTTGAGTTGCGGATTCAACACCGCCTTATACCTTGCTACTATTCCACACGCTCCGCTCAATTATCAATACATAACGCATTGACTGCTGGAATCAGAGCGAGGAGGTTAAAAAAAATAACCACTTGAATGGTGATTGAACCCACAACCATTGTATACAATCAGACACTGCCCCACTGCACCACAAAGATTTTAACTTCGTTTGCGTGGACTTTAAAACGTCTCATACCAAAATTCGTTCATTTTCCTTTAATCGCCATAGAAGATTTTTTTTATAATATACGTAACTTATTAATAAATATATTAATTCTATTTAAGAAAAATAATATAAAAATAATTGTAAAGTATTAGTTTAATTAAAGAGTTTGCAATTAGGTGGCACAAAGTGGGGTGCGGTGAACGGTGTGACGCAACTGCGCCGGCGCAACATAGTTGGTTTGTAGTGGAATGGCATGTTGAATTTACTTTTGTTTTCGTTTGACTATTTGATAATGCAGATATCGCTTATAAAAAAGACACATTCACGCTTAATTATCCGCGCGTTCTGATTCTTCTCGGTACTTTTGTATTGTGAATAAAATTTTTAAGTAAGTACTTATTTTTTTTAGCTTTACTGTGTTAATACACTCCGGTCCTCACTTTTCGCCGAATTTTGGAGATATTGCTAGTTGAGTGGTGGAACTCAACGCCGCGCTTTGTCTCGACACCAGAGCGATCATTTCCTGGCGCTGGTAACAAGGCCAAGCAATTCCGCCACTCCACACGCAATGCCTTAAGAATTTATCAGAAATTCCCTCTGCCTACCCTGTTACCTGCAGTATACAGTGTGAGCAAAAAAAGAACTAGCATCTATTTAATGAATTAGAAGAGTTGTTTTATGATTGTGGATACACTGACTATATTGAAACTGCACCATTAACAGTTACTTATATCTTCCAATATATAAGTATCGCGAGGCCGTCTTGGAGCATGGGCACAAGAGTGTGACTGTAACGCGATGGGTATGGGGTTCGATTCCCACTTGAGGAAATGAATTATTATTTATTAATATTTTCATTTGAAGAAATGAAAATAGCGAAGGCTCTGGCACCAAGGCAAAAGCTTTGCGTTGAGTTCCGCCACTCATCAAATCAATCAATGCTACGAAAATTCGGCGTAAATTGGAGAACGAAATTATCTTAATAAGAATTTAAATAAATACTAAAATAATAAAAAAAAAATCAACATAAAAATATATAAACTCCAACGACCATTCCACACAAGCAGCACGTCTCAATCACTGGGTAAGTAGGCGAGCGACAGCAGAAAGTGGTTGGTGACGCAACCCACGAGCGCTGGTAACCCAGTCACCGACGTGCAGGCCTGCGAGATCTATGCCTCAGTATAGATACCTGAATAAGATAGGGGATGCTGGGTGATGATAGAGGAGGATTGGCGTTATCCTATCCTACCAATCCTACTCATTTTGTTAATGTAAAAGTTTGTTAGGGTGGATGTTTGTTCCACTTTTACGCATGAAGTACTTTGGGAACGGATTTTGGTGAAACTTTATTTTAATACAGCTTATACATCAGAACAACATATTCGTTACAATGTACGGTAGGATTTTGGCTATAAGTGGACGAAGCCGAGTGCAAGAGTTGTATTTTGCAGACAGCAGGGTAGGCAGAAGGAACTTTATGTAAAGTCACTAGCACTGATAACTCAATCACCGGCGTAGAAAAGAGACAACGAGAGATAAGGGATGGGATAAGTGAGAATAGTTGATGATGACACATGTTTTTTATGTTCACGTTGTATCCCGCAAACAGCAGGATAGGAACCTAGTACTAAGATACTCCGTTCTTAATTTTTCGCCGAATTTTCAATTGCATTTTGAATGGCGGCACTTAAAGATACGTGATATTTATTATATATTTCATATAAATATTAAATATTTCACTTCCTCGAGTGGGCATCGAACCCATAAGCTAACGCATTCTTGTGCCCCTGTTCGACGACTGGCCTCTGGTAGAAGTTACATATCTACTTTGTGTTTAGGGTTACAAGCCCAAGGGTTACGCTTGGTTGGAACATCAAATAATTTACCACCAGTTCACTAAAGTTAATGCCACAGACCTGAGAAGAATCAGTGTAAGAAGAAAACTAATATTAAGCCACTCCGTTTATTACTTAGATAGGTAATGTAACGAGATGTACTCCTTGAACCTTTAACTTAGAGACTTAGTATGGACTAAGTACTAGACTAAATCAACTTAAGATCTAAAATCTGAAAATTGCATATTACAATACCTACAATGATATGTTCAAAAGCCTTCACTCCTCCCACACGAGCGAGTCATCCGACCAGTCCTACGCGTAGTTCCCATACTATCAACTGGCCACCCAACTGAAATCACTAATATAGTTCTAAATTTAATATAAATAAAGTTTCAAATTGCATGTCAATCTTTTCGTTTGTTACGCAATACACTCTCACTTTCGTGTTGCCTTCGCGGACTTACCGGACTGACATCTTTACTGGACTTATGGCCTGATATTAAAATCTTCTAATAGACGATTTTCTGCCTTAAGCAGTAACTGTACCAATACAGGAGGGTCGTGGGTTCGATTTTTACTCGAGGGATGAGTATCTTGTTGAGATATGAGTATATTTGTTAATATTTGAAAAAAAATGCTGAATTTTGTTTGAGTAATTTATTTACTGTACACGTGGCGTTGAATTCCGCCACTAAACACGTAATATCTCGAAAAATTTACAGAGTGTCTTAACACTACGCATTACTCCCTCTGCCTACCCTGCTTCAAACGGGATACAGCGAGAAGCTGCCCCACTTTTCTAGCAGATAAATATTAGATTATTTTAGTATATATTTAAAAAAATGTTATAATTTCTACAACATATTCAAATTGGTACCGGCAAAGCGAAAGTGTGTCACGCCTTGCCCACACGGCGCCGCGGTAGTAGGGATGAGGTATTCTACAGCAACACTTAATAACTATACCTACCTACTACTACCTACTGGATCTATTCTATATACTATATGTGTATACATTTTGCTTTACGCTGTATCCCGTACATAGCAGGGTAGGAGGTGGGAGGGGGTGTTAAGACACTCCGTTCGTCAAGGTATTAAATGACGGATCCATCGCTGCGTTTTTCGTTGAAAGTTGTTTGTGTTGGGAAGAAATAGACTTAATTCTTACCAGAGTGGGAATCGAACCCACGACCAAAATACTAAATGAAAAATATACTAAAATAATTATGTAAACGTATTTATAGTTTTATTTATGAAGCTTCATTTCACTGAATTTGATATTTAAAGTATTGGGGCCGTCGTCGTGACGCAGTGGTGTTCCACTGCTTCGGAATGTAAATCTGACGGTTATGGGTTCGATTACCACTTTGGTTAAGGAATTACATTAATTTCTTTGCTTTCAAACCGCGTCGATGAGTTCCGCTACTCAGCCTACAATGATTCAAGAACTGTACAATGCATGGGAAACAGAGATTCTTAACACTTTCTTTACACTTCCCTCCGCTACCCTGCTGCGTACGGAAGTCGCATGAAGTTTATGCAGATAAGGTGGAAAATACAGATAAATAAATCTTTTTTTGTATATATATTTAGTTACTTAAATAGTTATTTCTCATATAAGTATATAAAAATCTACAGTCAGATAAGACACTAATTAAAATACAATGATTAGTACAAAACAAATGAAATTGGTCAATCTTAGTAAAACACTGCCCTGTGACACTTATTGTGAACGACCTTGGAGATGTGAACTATTACCTACTCTAGAAACAATGAATCATTCAAAACCAAATTAAAAATATATTAAATAATTGGGGCATGTCACCTTTTCCCCACACAGCAGAATGGGCAGCAGCAGAGAGGAACCCAGCGTTAAATACTCCGTCCCTCTCTTTTGCCCAATTTTAGAGATATTGTGTTTTGTGGTGGAACTCATGATGAGTCGGAATCGAATCCACCACCATCGCGTTTTCTCTTAAACGCCTTCGCCAGCAGCCAGAATGGCCTCAGTCACTGAATAGTGGCAACTTTTCTAAAGTAAAATTTTAAGTAATTTATAAAATAATAAATAAAATTATATTTAATTTATTTATAAAATATTTACTCTTCACGCTGAATCCCGTACATAGCGGGGTAGACAGAGGAAACCTGGCACCCTACTGTTAAGACACTCCGTTCCATAAAAACAATTCAGTTCCCCACTTTCCGCCAAATTCTGGAGGCGTTGGGTGTTGAGTGACGGAACAGCGAAATATTAAATTTTCTCAAGTGGGAATCGAACACACAATCTATCGCGCTTACACGCTTCACACGCTTGTGGTCCTGCGCCATGAGTGGTCTCAATTTATAAATAAATTTAAACTAATTATTTATTTTTTTATAATGTTTCATAACACCAGGTTTTTTATGCCTATGTATTGCCTATGAACGCAAAATACCACCCCCTGAATGAGATCGTACCCTCAAATATCGTAGAGGAGGAGTCTACCACTAAGCTATCTATAAATATAATAAAACGCTTAAAGGAAACGAAATCAAGTGCGGAAGTAAGTATATTTAAAATGAACTTATCACAATACACCACACACTAACAATGTTGTGTGTATACGTACACGGTGTGTGTATGTGTGCGTGTGTGTGACCTAAAACCGAAACTATACTAAGA
Organism: Heliconius numata; assembly: GCA_016802625.1. Lineage (NCBI taxonomy): Eukaryota > Metazoa > Arthropoda > Insecta > Lepidoptera > Nymphalidae > Heliconius > Heliconius numata. The sequence goes on along the minus strand of JAEBDU010013311.1, from coordinate 748,388 downwards.
GATGCAAACAATCTTTTAAACTTTGATACCAGGTGCGTATTCAAAGGGCTTCTTATTGAATTATAAAGTTATTTTAGTTATATAGTTATTTTAGTTTAGTTATTAAATTATGTTATTAAGTTATTGTGTTATTGGGTTGTTGAGGCTGTCGTAGCGCAGCGGTGCAGCTTCTGAACGTAAGCGCGACGGTTGTGGGTTAGATTTCCACTCGGAATGATTAATTTAATTATTTTTCAAGTCTCCCGCTCTGGTGAAAAAACAAAACAGAGTTGAGGTCTGATTCTGCAATGTCATGCAACGACTAGAAAATTTTCCAATGAAGAGTCTTATTGCTAGGTTCCCTCTGAAGATATTTTTTTGTGATGATCAGATTATATGTTCGAAGAATGTTATTTTAAATGTAAGCGTGTGTATAAAACCATCGTTTAGAATTGATTTTCATATGTTGCAACAATGACTCTATATTGCTTAAAATGGAAAATATAATGTACACCCTAACATTCCTCCCAATGCTTTGCGCCTGCCTGCCTTTGCCGTTGCGTGCGTGATAATGAGATGCAGGCATCTCATTATCTGATGACAATTGTAATTTATAATTCGTGATAATGATAATTACTGCACCATAATTATTAAAACATACTAAGCTATCTGAACTATTGTTATATGAAGTCATTTTTAATATACATACATTATTCATGTTTTATGTGCAGTATTGAATGCGATGCTAACAAGCGATGTATCAAATTCGGGCGGAAAGTGAAGAACGAATTAACGTACCTAATAGTAGATTATTTCTAGAGCAGAAACCTTCTTTGTGGGAAAAACGCAAAGCTGAAGTTAAGAATGCAACGCAATACGCAATGTTTTGAAATGTGCGTTGCTTGGCGAACGAAGTTACTTATCAATAAGTTTCCTCCAGGAACTCTGTTATATATGAGATACAGCGTAAAGCTAAAAAAATAACGACATACCACTAGCTCACCTATATTACTAAATACAACACGTCACTACAATATAAAAAATATATAAATAGATAGTTTTTCATGATTAGTTCGTCCCTGTATTTTTCTATTACTGAGCCTGCCCTATATAGTGATTGCAACATAGGGACACGCATACAAGTATAAAAAAGTGCGTACGGACAGGGTGAGTGCGTGTGAGTGCAGATAATATGTGATGGGTTTGCATTCTTTTTTTAAAAAAAAATATTGTAATTTAATTTAAAAAAATAAAAATTGTATGTAAAGCTCAGAGAGCTGAGAATCTGTTATTAAGACGGTAGGTAGGCGGTAACTGAATGTCTTTCAGAGTAGCAGACACTTCGTTCCCCAATTTCCACCAAATTCTCGAGGAATGATGCTCGAGGTCGAGTGTCGGAACTCAACGGTGTCAAATATTTTAATTTCTTTAAGAAAACAACAGATTTGTAAATAGACTGCTCTACACTTAAATCTACTGATGTAATTTGGTAGTTATTATTCCGCCAATACCCTGTACGTATATTAAAAAGTGGTAGATATGACATACTATCTTTTACATGCGGCGTTGCCCCCGAGGTCCAATGGAAATATGTCTCGATAATATAGATGAAAGCTGTAAACAGCTTTCATTGCAAAAATGAACTCAACCCATTTAATAGAAGAAGAATATCAATTGTTCCTTAGATTAGGGCGCTCAAGCAGACTCTTAAGCCTTTTAATTTTAGTATAGATTCTTTTAATGACATATTTATAAATATAAATAATCATACGAACAACATAATAATTCTCACGAGCTGTTGCTCATAGTTATGTCATGTTTCTATAATACATTACTGTTATTTAATTTATTATCGACTATACTTTATGTAGGGTAGGTAGAGGCAACCTGGGAACCTCGTGTTGAGACAATCTGCTCCCCAATAAGATACTTCCATTTCCCACTTTCCGCCCAATTCTTGAGGCATTGCGTGTTGATACGTAGAACCGCGCTTCTCCTCGTTACCGGAGCGAGACGATATATATTTTATGTAGCTGGAGAATGAAACATGGAATATTTTCATAAATCTGCTGATTTCCTCGAATGGGAATCAACTCGCGACCTGTTTCGCGTTTACAGGTGCACGCTTGTCCCCTGCGCTGGGGATGGATTTCAATATTTCGCAGCTTCATCATTATTCACCACATAGCGAGTAGGTAGAGGGAACCTAATGCTAAGATACTCCGTTCCACATGCTCTGTAATTTCCGAGACATTCTGTGTTAAGCATGAAACGTACTTAGCTTATCACGGTAAAGATTTACCATTAATATTTTATGAGAATATAAAATATGTTATAACATATTATGTACATGATTCTTTAGTTCGGAAATATTTTTCATTATATTTATTTGTATTTAATAAAAAAAATCTAACACCGCCATCTATCAGCCAATAGCTAAAATAGATGTAGTTTTGTTTTGTAATTAAGTAGTTTTATTCTTGCTTACTAGATGGCGTTTACAAGGATAGTTATTTATGATATATAAAAAAATAAAAACAATAGTTCAATTCAGTGGATTGAAACAATAAAATAATATTAGCAAATTAAAATAAATGAAATAATACTTTTTTTCACTTTTTAAAGTGTGTAGTAAAACAACACATTTCTGGCTATTTTTGGGCTAATTTGTTCAAAATACAAAGCCTCAACATATATAATTTTTGCAAATATTATTTTCTTTTCAGATAATAGAAAATAAAAACCTTAGCAAGAATATTATAAAAATAGAACTCTTCAGTCAAAAATATGTTTCCGCCCGGGATCGAACCGGGGACCTTCTGCGTGTTAGGCAGATGTGATAACCGCTACACCACGGAAACTGATTGCACGGGAATCTAATTATAAGAACAGTATATTTTATGTAAAAACTATATTAGTAACTATTATACTTAAAAGATTTTTTTTTATTTTAGACTATATTACAGCGAAGCTGACTTCCGAGCCGATGATAGTTCACTATAGAACTGATACTACTGACAGTTCTATGTAACTTGAGGATTCAAACCTGTTTGTAATGGCCTAATCGCATAAAGAATATTTTGATTACGATTTGGATGGCCCTACTGGAATTTACAAGATAGGGAAGTGAGTAGTCTATCTTGGAGGAAGTGCAACTACGACGAGCTACTTGAGAGGATGTCGACGGCGGCAAGGGGGTCCTCTAAGGCAGGGGTTTCCAACCTGTGCGCCGCGGCGCCCTAGTGTGCCATAGGAAGTAAAAAGGGGCGCCGTGAGTTGGTTCCTAAATCTGAAATTAGAAATCTCAAAATCTTTGAGAAACTGTGCGGCGACTATACTCAACCGTCATATTGAATTGACTAAGAACTGTCGTACTTTATTATTCTTATGTCTTAATTGTTATTTTCTCATTTAAATAAATAAAACTTAATTTCATATTGTCGATGTTTTAATTTTTGATCCTATTTGGGTGTAGGTATCTATTTCTTTCGACTGTTTTTTTTAATAGCGAACTAGCTTGGGTAGGGCGCCGTCAAAAAATACCAAACTTGTAACTGCGCCGCGAGCTGAAAAAGGTTGGGAACCCCTGCTCTAAGGGAATCGAATCTATGTTTGCGACCGTCGATCGGGCTGGGAAAAGTATGTGTCCGCCCGGGATCAAACCGAAGACCTTTTGCGAGTTAAACAGACGTGATTACTGCTGCACCACGGATGCAGATTTATTACTTTGAACAACACTATACATTTCTGTATAAAGCGCCGCGGGACTCTACTAGATACCTACCTATAAATAAAACTTTTATTTTTGAGAGACTGACAACGCACACGTAAAACTACTGGACTTTGCGAAATTGAAATTTGCGCACTACTACTAGGTACTAACCTATGAGGACAGGGGAAATCGGGCCTGCCCATTTCACTTCTTAAAGCGTTATCATTACTAGTCGAAGCTATTATACAGATACGGAACACCGATTTTTTAGCTTTTTTCCATATCTCGTATAATTTGGCTAGCCTTCTTATTTACGAGTATTATTATTATTGAATAACGAACTGATGATCGATTACCAAGTTGCTTAAAATTCCCCACATGCTGATCTACATACCTTTGCTAAGGAACCGTCTTTTTTTAAATATTTTGTCTGATCTCTCGAAGTTCCACAATATATGTTTTAAATTTCAATAGACTGGCTGAAAACACGTAGGTTTTAGGGTAGATCCAAACTCAATCTCACTCACTCCACACTCAAAACGGCAGCGTTAAGTTCCGCCGTAGAAAGAGTTTAAAGAGATATTATTGAAAGTAAAAACAAATTTCATATCAATTATAATTTATTTACTATTTACATTAAGAAAAACATAATAATATATAACTAAAAAATAACAACTAATTTGGTTATTTACAAAATAACATAAATTACAAAATATACCTATATGTTAATAACATTTAAATAAAGAAAAAATAACTGACTGCATTGACTGACGGGCTAAATTAACATCTATATAGTAAAAATATTTTTATTTCTTCGGTCTTATTAAGGGAAAGTCTTTGAAATTATCTCTATATTTTTTAGGTTCACGTTGTAACCTTGCACATAGCATGGTAGGCAGGGGTAACCTGAGAACCTAGTGTTAAATCACTCCATTCTTCATTAGAACACTTCTGTTCCCCACTTGCCGTGCCACACAGCCGTGTTCTTGAGGCATGGGTGCTAAGTGGGATGACAGAGGAAATCTAATGTTAAGAGACAATCTCCATTTTTTTGTGTAAGTTCGAGACGTTTAGTGTTAACACATACATTACGTGCTCAGTGGCGGAACTCAACGCCGTTTTTTGTCTGTCAGTGGGGGAAGTGACAATAACTTAAATATAATCATTTCCCCGAGTGAGAACCGAACCCACAACCATTGCGTATAGAGTCAGATGCTATCCCACTGTGCCACGACGGTCTCTTAACATTAGAAAACCTGATTTTTACATAAAATACAATAAATGCACAAAATGATAATATAGATGACTTTTGTTAAAATCAATTTGAACTTCTGTTTTATTTTCACCACTGGTATAGTTTACTTTGTATGTCCAGTTCCAGTCCAAATCTAGTTTAACTAGATATATAAAAATACGAATATTATAAATGTGAAAGTTTGTGAGGATGGATAAAAATTCATCCTCAAGCAAAAACTACTGAACATCTATATATATAAAAATGAAACCCGTTTTCCTTGGTCATGGCATCACGCGTGAATGACTGGATCGATTTCACTAATTCTTTTTTTGTTGTATTTGTTATTATTAGGAGAAGGTTCTTACGGAAAAAAATATTAAGAAAATCTCTCAGAAATATTGAAAAATGTACATTTAATTTTGCATATTTTAAAAAACGCGAGTAACAATTATTTTGCATAGGAGTTATTTATAGGACGTAGGTGCTCGCTAAGACGGGAATTTGCAATATTCGACTTCTAAGGGGTTGTTTTTGGGGTTGAAAGTTTGTATGAAACTTCTTTACTACAAATGTTAGGAATCAAATTTTGCATGGACGTCACTTATAGGACGTAGGTACTCATGGAGACAGAAATTAATAATAACGTAGTTCACGCAGGCGAAGCCGCGAGCGGGCCGCTAGTGTTTAGATATAACTTTACAGTTGTATAGCATGTACATTAGAATAACATACAATTATATAAAAACTTTACATAAAATTGATGTAAAGTTTTTATATAATTTGGCTATAATACAAGAATAAGTTTAAGCGGGCGAAGCCACGAGCAGGTTTCTAGTTTCTAATACGATTATTTTTATATTATAAAAATAAATCATTTGAATCATTAATTTGTATAAAGCATTCATACATACAAAAACCAAAAAAGTTCGAATTTTCATATAATCATCTAGTAACACAACTAAGTATTTTGAAGTCACGTCCAAAGACTTCTCCGTCGCCCAATGTCTGAGGTAGCGGTTCGTTCAAAGTCTCCGGCAAAAGGAGGGAAGTGATTCCCCCCACTACACTGAGCACTCCCATAATGATAAGTGGAAGGGCTCTCCAATACATGGCCTGAAAATAACATTTGACTGTACCTATGTCTGTTAAGACCAAATTCGTTTCCTTTGAAACAATTTGATAAATTAAATTAAATAAATGTCAATATAATATCTAACATTCGTAATATGAAGTTTAAGGAATACTACTGAAATTTAATGTCTGAGTTTCTATACTGTGTTTAATTTGTATTAGTTGTCATTAATTGTTAATTGCATTTATGATTATTGAGTCAGTTCGTCATTAGTGTTCTAGTCTTTCCTGAAACGTTAAATACGAGCAGTGGCATAAACGTGGGGTAAGCTACGCGACGGGTGTGGGTTTGCTGTTTTCTTCCATGTGGCAAGGCAAGTTTGTAAAAAGAATAAAAAATATTTTAAATATAAGTAGATACTCACCAATGATACTATATACGGGACTGTCAGCAAGCCAAGTCCAGATATAAAGGAAGACGCGCCCATCGCCTGTGACCTCACAACTGTTGGTAATAATTCACCGATCTGGACGTAGAATACTGCAAACGATGCAGCAGCACATAGTCTACCCAGCATCGCTAGAGACACGGTTATCCAGGGCCAGGCTGAAATAGAAAAAAAAAACATAGTACACATTAAAATAATTAAGATATTTTCTAAATCCGACATGACTTGACATATTTATTTTATGACGCATATAGTAGGATAGGTAGGCAGAGAGGAGAGTTTCCGCCGAATTCTCGAGATAAAAATTAAAATTAAATTGATTTTCTTGAGTGGAGATCGAGTGCACAACCATTAAATACCACACTCTGATAAGATGGCGCCACCATACGTATACATACATACATAAAGATAAATTATGAATTATCTAAAGTAACTACGAAACTGACATTTCTATCTAATACGTAATAGATATACAAGCTAAGTGCTATTAAATGAGCGACGACCTTAACCTATACTTATTGCAATAATATTTAAAAGTCAGCGTGAGTGTTAGCAAATTATTTATTTATTAGAAGGGGAATTACAAATAACATTTTAGTAAATTTGGAAGGTTTTTTTATATGATGATGGTTTGTAGGTTCGATGCTAATCGCAGGGATTTTAATTTAATAAAAAATATTTATTTGATTTAGTTAACAAAACGAACTTATAGCAGGGTAGTCAGAGAAAATATAGTGTTAAGACACTTCTTTCTCTACATTGCGTATTTAGTGACAATATTACTTTTTAAAATGAGCGAGAATGTACCGAACGAGATAATCTATGGAAAATTAGGCAAAGTTTATTCATTATATTATTTATAACTAAATAATTTAGTATTGAATTTGCGGCGAATAATAAATAAATAAAAAAGAACTTACTTTCGGGTACAAGAACACAGCTCAGACACGCCAAGCCCCCGATGTTCATAAATACGCATAAAACCCAGCGTCTCCCGTATCTTTCCATACATTGCAATGCTATGAAGTAAGAAGGTAGTTCCACAGCACCCCCTAAAATATAAATATAAAAAATATATATATTAATTAATTAATAGTCTAGTCGCTAGTTAGTAACTAGTCTTAATTTATATATATATAAATTAAGACTAGCTTTCACCTGCGACTTTGCTACCGTGGTCAAATAAAAAATACTTAAGAGTTGTGAATCATGTTAGAGTGATCTTATATTTAAATGGGCAATCAGCCACAAGCAGATTTTTAAAATTCAAACCAATAGTGCCCGACATTAGCACTCACAACAAAACAAAGTCTTTAGTTTTATAATATAGGTATTAGAAAAAAAACATTGTTATTATTTTTTTAACAAAACGTGGCGTTGGACATAAAAAAATAGCAAGAAGCAGAGACCGTTACAAAGTAAAAATATACAGTCAGGCACATTATAACAGTACTCACCAATAAAAAACGCCAAATAATCATCTACCCCCAAATTCGGCGAATTATAACTTAAACTATTATACACAACACCTAGAGCCACCCAATTGAAAGTTAAAATAAAAAACTTTTTTCTTAAATTCGGATATCTAAACACATCGAGTGGAGACGCTTTACAATCGCCTTCTGAATTCTGATCATCCATTCTTTTATTTTCTAACATATTTTCTTCTTCGTCTTTAAGTAATATCTTATTTACTATTTGTATGGATTTTCTTCTAAAAGATTGCATTGATGATGCCGTTTCTATTTTTAATGAGTTTTTGCTTGGTATTGAATTTGATAAATCTCCTTGATTTATCATACTATCGTCAGTATTTTCTAAATCTCTATAATTTCTTAATCTACTATCACTTAGTTCTAATTGCGTGGTTATTTCTTTGTTATCTTTATTTTCACTGTTACTATCGTTTATTTTTTTTAGATCTGCTTTAAAAGACAACATGTTGCTAATTCTCCTGTCCATATATTCTTCAGATTCCTGATTCGGTATATGACCGTTCATATTAGACAGTACTGGTACTTCCAAGTCACCTTCGTCCGTCTTTATTTTCTTCTGTAATGAATAAAAGAAATAGTAAAAAACTAGAGAATTAACTAAGGTAAAATTATTATTATAAAAAGCAATGGTTTTGAGTGCGATCCACAATCGGAATAAATTTTATTAGGTTCCAGGCCAAATGCCAAAAAAATGGGACGCTTATAAGTTCGTCAATTCTGTCTGTCTGTCCGTTCGTCCGTATGCCACTTTCATTTTACTCAGAGACTTTGGGAACTGTAAATTTGGCAGGTGCATTTTATGAACTGCTACAAAATCATGTAGTATGATTTTGAAATATAAAATTATTAAGGATATGTATATATGGAGGACTTTCTAATTAGTATGCCATTATTATTTAAGTGAATCTAGCACATACTAACATGTAAATCTAATAAAAACCCGTAGTCCAATGTGATTCCATTTCTTTTTGCTAAATTTCTGTAGACTTTCTCGGCATCAGCTATACGACCGCGTCCCACTAACCAGCGCGGTGACTCCGGGATAAGCCAGTAATATCTGAAAAGAAAGTAAGTAATACGTTTTTAAATTTGGCCAAATTAAATATTACAATAAAAATCAGCTTCACGCTTTTTATCACATAGCAATGTAGCCAAAGGGGAACGTAGTATTAAGTCACTCCGTTCCCCGCCAATTTTATATTGCTTTCATGTGCCTCTTAACCAAATGGTTGCAAATGCAAATATTTTCTGTGACAGTAAAAAATAATGGAAGATTAAGATATTTATTAATGGAAACAGGCTAAGGACATCATTTGATAAAATAAAATGTTGAAAAAGAAATACTTACGTAAATAACAAAATAAAGGGTAGACTAGTAGCCAAGGAGAGGTAGAACCAGTCTCGTATGAGATACGCTAAGAGCGCTAACAGGCAAATGCCGCTAGCGAACATCATGCCCACCACGATTCCTATATGGAAAAAGAAAAAATCATAACAAATAAGTAAGTAACCATTAAGAATTACATTATATAATACTTGAATACTATATCTACAGGAATATTATAAGGCTGATGAATTTGTTATGTTTACTTCTTTTTTCTTTTGGTAACGAGGTAAAGCGCGGCATTGAGTTCCGGCACTAAACAGGCAATGCCTCTAGAATTCACCGGAAAGTGGAAAATGGAAGTATCGTTATGGCCTAAATAGGATAACAAAAAACAATAGTTTAAATGTAACCCATTGTACGTGCAATAGGTCGGTCAGAGTTTCCTCTGACTACCATGCTATGTACGGGATGCAGCAAGAAACTAAAAAAAGTATTATTACTCTTCCTACATCTAACCTGTATACGTTCTTCTAGAAGGCGGCATCAGTTCCAAAGCCAGAACGAAGGGTAGTTGATACAATGCAGGAAAGAACAGCCCACCGGCCACTCTCAATGCTATATACACCCAGTAGTACGAAGAAAACGCTGCAGCTATAGATAGAGGAACTTCTAGGGCGATCATCAGAAGGATTGTTACTCGCCGGCCATATCTGAAAGTTAAATACTTATTAAAAGCGTGGCCACGCAGGTTGTTTGTTCGACGCTCGAAATAATTTTGTTTCGTTCTGATAAAGACAAAGAGCGGTGCTGAATTTCGCCATCCAACACGCGATGTTCCGAAATTAGGCGGCAAATGAAGATCTGAATGCCTTAACTCTAAGTTATTATAATTCGGCAAAAAATATCAGATAGTTTGATCAAGCAAAGCATACCCCTATTAAATGGTTTTTTTAAAACTTTTATTAAGTCTGTATGTATGTATGTATATATATGTTTATATGTATTTATTTATAAATATATGTATTGTATTGTGTATGAGCTTATGTATTTTTGTATATATCATAAGTATTTTATGTGTTTACTTAGTATTAGTATTATTTTTTAGTTTGCACATAACGTTTTTCCACCCTTCTCTTTTTTTTATTTTAAGTCCTTTGCTGTTATCAAAGGTTGCCTGTAAGAGATTGCTTGAAGCAATAAGGCCGCCTTTGCATACTTGTTTTTTTTTATGTCTTTTCAGTTCTATTTGTTGTATTCTTTTTCCTTTATTTGTGTGCAATAAAGTATAAACTAAACTAACTAAACTAAGGTATTGTTATTTCTTGATCTAAGATTTTTTAACCTGGTACCTATTTAAAATATTGAAACACTAACCTATCTGACATCCATCCGAAGAATAAATTGCCGAAAATAGATCCGAGCCAAAATAACGTGTTGCTGGTACTGGGGAGCCAATTATTTTCGCATACGAGTGAAAACTGTGAAGAAAATGGAAAAAATAACTATTTTTTTATGGAGGCCAGGGGCACAAAGTGTGATTGTATACGCGACTGGTTGCGGGTTAGATCCTCACTCCAGGAAAGAAAATATTTATTTTAATTTATATTTCCATTCGCTTTGGCTCTTATTTTCATTTCTTCGGTCTGATGTCGAGGCAAAGCGCGGCGTTGAGTTCTGTCACTCAACACGCAATGCCCCAGAATTCGGCAGAAAGTGAGGAACGGAGTGTCTTAATACTAGGTTCCCTCTGCCTACCCTATTGTGTGCAGATACAGAGTGAAGCAGATTTAATTTTAATTTAATTTTTTTTTATTATTACCTCGGTAACCAAAGTTCTTTTATAATGTTCAGTACTGTACTTCCATCCATTTCCACAGGCAACAGGTTCTTTTCTCGCAGACAATATGGCATTCTTTACCTAAAAAATATTTGAAATTTTATTACTTTTTTTTATAAGTGTAGGTACTTTTAAATGAATTATTAAAAATATTATAACATATTATAAAAAGACAACTACTCGTTCAAAAAACATTTTTTTTCATGCATTGGCATTAAATCCCAATTATGCCAATAGTTGAGAAAATAACACAGAAAAAAATATTCACCCTTAATCTTTCATCTTCTTCGCTAAATTTAGTGGAGTTACTCTTCTTATTATACAACGTATAACGTGCTAAATCAGATCTGAAAAGTTCAGTTGTATATTGTATTGTATTGTTGTAGGTAGTGTGGAGATACTCTATTCCCATTAGAACACTTCCGTTCCCCACGCTTTAATTAGTGTTTATGTGAAAGTGGAACAAACATTCATCTTCACAAACTTCCCGAAACCATCCTTTCCAAACCTTCGAAAACACAGTACCAAAGATACTGGAAGAAAGTTACGAAAAAACCATAAAAACTCCCCGGAGGGCATGTATAAAGAGGTTGATGCCTGATATCAAAAGGGTAAAAGAGGTATGCAGAGAACGTAGCGTTTGGCGCTTATTTCTCTCTGATTACCTCTCTAGGGATACAGCGTAAAGCTAGATTAGATATAAATTAATCTAAAATCTGTCAGTAGCTTTTGCGTAAAACGGGAACAAACATATATCCCCACAAGCTTCAAATAGGATTGGGATTAGTAGGATGTATTGCAAATGAAAATCCATTACCGCTGGAATGAAGCCAAGTCTTAATGTATGAAATCAAAAATATGACGGCACTTGACTCTTGGTAAACATGTACATATCTCATATAATGGATTTAAAGATATTTGTTTATATTTATTGATTTAAATGAATGAATAGTAAACCAAATATCATTTGCAATACTCTTTAATACGTAAATATTGACGCCGCGGCGCCTTGACGCAGTAGAGGCGTGATACAGTTCGAGCTTCAATCTACGTTTGGTAGTGTTCTTTGGTTTTACATGTGTCTATGATACAATTTTATATTTGTAATATAAAAGGTGAATCGTGTGACTGTAAACGCCAATGGTTATGTACTCGAGGAAATAGCATATTTAATATTTCACATTTCATTTTCTTTTTCTGCCATTTACCATGGCATGTCTTCAGTATTCGGCGGAAAGAAGCGAGCAGAAGTATTCTAATAGGAATGGAGTATTTGAACACTCGATGCCTTCGTTCCCTTCTGTCTACTCTAAACTATGTGTGGGGTACAGCGTGAAGTAAAAAAAATGATTTTACGTATTTTATAAAAATTATATGAACACATATGTGTCCTATGAAGATCTTATTTTATCATAATATAGTCTATTTTATAAAAGCTAAAATACCTTTCAATAGTGTTGTTATAGATTCGATTAAAAATATCCAAATCTATAGCATATATTCTGCATGATTCGAATTCTTCCTTCTCCCTTGGTATCGTAAGGTTTAGAAGATCTTCTTCTTGGATGTCCATTTTCGCAAGTTCTGGTGGTGGAGCGCACCAGTGCCTTGGTGTGGCATTTGTGAAGACCTGGAAATATTATGTACTATATAGACTACATGAATTGGTATTTATTTGTGTTAGCTGCATGCTGTCACGTAAATAGCAGATTAGGCAACCCAGTGTTAACATACTTCGTTTGGAGGAACTCAACACCGCGCTTTATCGTGTTAGCAGAGCGAGGATATAAAAATAACTCATTGTCCAATGTGTTGTATAGCCATATATTTTTTTTAGTTTTCCACTTTTTTCCGTAGGTACTAGCAGAGCAGGCGGAAAGAACAAAGAACTAGACTAGACTAGTTTTTTCGGAATGGCATGTAAATGAAACAAGTTTCTCCGCGATTAATACGTTATTTTTTTAAAAGGTCAACTGAATAGAATGGTCCACAAAAAACGGAAGTATTAAATTATTAGTGTCAATTATATTTAAAAATGAAAGCACTATCAGACTTCTAGAAGAATGCTATCTTAAAAAAACGAAAGCACCTTTCTAAAAACACCGAAATCCACCGGAAAGCGCACCTCTAAATATTCAAAGGCCAACCTAAATATATGTATATACAGCATTACTTATAATAAGATTTATAGTATTTTTTATAGTAGATTTTATAGTACTTTTATAGATTTTTTGTAATATACATAAAAGTTAATTATACAAATTAATAAATGACTATACTATAGGGACTTCTCAAAGTTCCATCACGTGTTGCCCATTGTCGACATCGTAATAAACTTTCGATATTTAAAATTGGAATTAATACTACAATTTAGCACATTTTCCTCAAAGCATATTAATCGTTAAAAACACGTTTTTGAAGAAATCTATTAAATTAATGGATTTTTATAAAATAAATATCTTAGCAGCTAACGTTAAAATTCAGTGACGTGATTTAAAAGTTTGAATAATTTATGACAAAAATACGCATAAATCTTTGTAAATAATAAAATCCGCATTGTGGGACTAAGTTTAAACACTTTAACTTTCATCAATTCTGTGTAAAGACAATTCTTTCCCATTTTCCGTCCAATTCTTGAGGCGTTGCGTGTTGAAACACAGAACTTAACGCCGCGCTTTGCCTCAGTAGCAGAGCGAAGAAATGAAAATTTTAAATACATCTTTCCCCCGAGTGGGAATCAAATCCAAAACCATCGCTTTTACAGTGGCACGCTTGTGCCTCTGCGTCATGGCAGCCTTAGTGCCAATTAAATTACTATTAACTTCTACAAGATTTATTTTTTTACGATTTTTGGTGAATACCAAACGTAATTATATAATATGACCATTCCTCGTGGTTTTTTTACATGACCATCTTTTAGTATAGATAAAAAATTGAAAGATTTTTAAAATGCTTTAAAAATCTTCATCGTCACTCATTCTCTCAAGCTATTTGAGCACATTCTTCTTTATTCTCACCATGATGTGCATGTCTATGCACAATGGCAGGTAACAGCGAGGAGATCACATGAAGAGTCATGCTAAGCTGACTCCATCTATCCAAGCTAAGCAGGCATGAAAACACATCGAGACTACATTAATCATTCTTGAATGAGTTTACTAGTATTAGAATTTCTTCAGGGAACTAGAGTTCTAACTAAACTATACAATCATGACAGTTTTATCTACTTTAAGCAGAGATTTTTGCCACAAAAACAATGTCTGGAACTCAGACTATTAATGGACAACGATATGGTCTTGCCACTAGGTTCCCACATCGCATATCTTGCTATAAGAAATAAAAATGCTAACAATAAGATATATGTTTATGAGTTGAAGTATTATTCTAACAGGGTCTAATGTACCTACACACCAATAGTAATATAGGCTTAATAGTTATATAATTGGTACATTCATATTATTATTAACCTAAACCTACTAATAAACGACTTTGTTATTCAAATCCAACTGACATTCTTGCGTAGTGAGAGCATGAGCGCTTAACTAATAATATAATTGTTCATTTGTTTTAAATATTTATGTGAAAACGTGCAAAATTATTGTTAATAGAAAAGTATGGTTTTACAAATACTATAGAGTGGGTGTTACGCATAGCATCGTATACCGACAGAACCATGTGCCAAGACACTCCGTTCCCGCGTTGAGTGTCAAGAGGCGGAACTCAACGCCGGGCACCTAAAAATAATAATCCTATTTTTGAGCTTCTCGCTGTTCCCCGAACATCGCAGGATAGGTAGTTGGAACCTAACACTTGGACACACGTTGGACACTTTGTTTTCATTACGACACTTCTGTTCTATACTTTCCGCTAAATTCTTTAAGCATCGCGTGTTAAGTGGCGGGACACAACGCCGCGCTTGCCTGTTTACCAGAGCGAGCGTATATAATACAATAACAAATTCCTCTCAGTTGATTGCGGTCAAGGCTAGTCTTACTGAGGTCGGCCTACGCAGTGCAGTATACTTCGCACGCAGACTCCGACAACGCAAAGGTTGACCATGATTCGAACCTTAATCATCCACGCGTAGGCAGTTTTAATATAGACTCAATTACTGCACCAGGACGACGTTGAATGTATATGCAGGAAAATCCTTTGTATTCGTATTCTTTAATATTAGGTAAGGAGAGCACAAACGTGCCGGTTGTTGGTTCAATTCCTGCTCGGGGACATGAATTATTCTTATTTTCTCCTTTTTTTGAAAATTAAGCGGAAAGTGAGGAACGAAGTGTGTCAACATAATGTTCCCTCTGCTTATCCTGCAACATGCGGGAAAAAATATAAAGCTGAGAAAAAAGGTCTACAAGTATAGGTGTTTTATTGAAAAGGAAAAATTGTATTGTTATAATTTCCACGCAGTTAAGTTGTGGTCTGCAACTATCTATACTCGTAAATATAAATATTAACCCGAGTCGGATATGAATTTACTATCAACTTTTTTAATGAGGTGCATCTCTAATACGACTCGATGGATCTATTATCGTATTATATTTCTATCAGTCACATTACAACAAAAAAAATAACACATTTTTCATTCCGCTTAACTGATGATTGCTGGCCTGATTCTTATCGGGGCAGAGTATTATTTTAGATTTCTCGTTTTTGTTATTAAAAGCACAAAGCGCAGCAACCAAACTCAACAAGTAAAGGCGGGTTTCGCGGAAACTGAGAAGGAAATGTCTTAACAGTAGGTTATGTCTACCTATCCTGCTATATGCAGGATACAGCGTGTTATTTTAATTTATTTCCAATTATTTTTCATGAATGCCCGATTGAAGCCCGCAAGTCGAGATTCGAGTATTTTGTCTCATCATCCTCTCAAGCGGCGACGTAGTGCTTGCAATTTTTCAGGAACAGGAATTATGCCATATTTAGCAGTGTAGACTGAGAAAACGTAATGTCAAGTCACTCCGGTTGTAGCACCCTGTATAACAAGAAAAACTAGATCCGATCGTAACATAATAACCTACAATGATGATAACTCATTCGATTAAAATCAGCTTAGCATTTTTTATCAATGAAACTATTAAAAAGAAATTATTACTAAACGCATTACTGTAGGCTTCCTTGGCAATAGTTGGGAATTCCAATTTTCTTTGGAGTAATTTTAAGTATTTAAGAGTTTTAGCTCATGGTTTTGCTTCCTTCAACCCTGTTTTCTTTTGTAAAAGAAAGTTAAGAAAGAAATTAGGGTATGGGAGTACCAAAAAGTGAAGCTCTTTCTTGGAACTCCCATATCATTCTCAAAGAACTTAAATGAAAACTTTTAGATTTCCTGGCTACATTCCTTCTGCATAGGAGTTTTATAGGTATGTAATGGATAAGCTTTGATGATAGATCCTTTTATTCAATGTTTTTTCCTTTAATTAAGCAGCTTTGCAGTGTAACCCGCATATAAGAGGGTGAGCAAAGGGAACTGTGTGGTAAGACACTTCGTTTCCCACGATGCGCTTTTTTTAGTTCTTCAGTTTTCATTTATCAAGTGTCTATGTGATACTAAGTTAAAAACTAGACATATTATAAAAAAATAGTTCCTCTCTAAACAGAATTTTGTAAGACATTGTGATTTTTTTTATATATTTACTACTTTGGTATATTGGAGATTAAATATTTGTGTTTTTCTTATTTAGTCAATCAATCTGCAGCATTTTCGCCACTCAGCCACAATCTCAGACACTATAGACGGAAAGCGGAGACCACTATGACTTGTTTTCAAATTCTCAACTTCACCGAGAAAATATAATAAAAAATCGCAAAAATTACTGACCTGTGAAAAAACTAAAAACGAAGTGGGAATCGATGCCAAGCCACACAAGAGGTAGAAAAGTAATATATGCCAATAACCCTTTCTGGTGGCTAGTATAGAAGCCTCGTCCAATTCCTCAGTCCACGTCATCATAACACTTTGTATACACTTTAAACACTATAAAAATATAATTATTTAACATTTTTTATGCTTATGTTCATAAACATCCGAAAAATCCTTAAAGTTCATTTTTTTCAGTTTTTTGTTTAATCAGTTTAGTTGTTTTCAATTTCATTTAATGATTTCTGGGATTATCCAATTATTTGTTATAATTAACTTTTATTTACTAAATTGTTCGTATCGTTAGCGTTATTAGCTTATTTAGCGTAGCGTATGTGTTAAGCACGTGTAGACCGTTGTTCTGGTCGCGTAGTACTAAGCGTACGGCGCACGCGCATCGTGAGTCGTGACTCTTAGATCGAGCGATCAATACACTGTATTAGCGCGACTCGCGCTCAATTAGAATTGTAAATATTTATTATTTTACATATTTTTCCATGTTTTTTTTAGGTTTTAGTTAGTATGTACGAGATATGTTGGGAGATAGTTTTTCGTGTCTTGTTTTTTGTTTAGCTTTTCACTATATCCCGCGCATAGCAGGATAGGCACGGGTAACCTGGAAACCTAGTGTAAAGATATTCCGTTCTCATTAAGACACTTCTATTCCCCACTTTCCATTCATTGCGTGTTGAATGGCGGGAAAATATTTCAAGCCCCGTACAACATATGGCGTGCGAAGTCAGCAAAAAAAAGTGTTATAGTATTCATAATTATTAATTATTGATGAACATTTATAATAATAAAAGATTTCGGTCAAGGGGATCGATCTTGAGAATAAACAATTAAAGAGAAGATAAGATTGTAGACGTGTGAATAAATAAAATTTTATTACGATTTCTTTATTCTCCTCAAATTTACATTACGTGTTGAGGGCTGTAACGGGACTCAACGCCGCGCTTTGTGCTACCTTAGCATAGAAATATTTACATTTCTCTAGTGTTGTCCGCCTAGCATTCTATTCCTAATGGATCAATTTGAAATGAAAACAAAGAAATGTTATATATGAAAAATGAAACAATAAAAATCAAACACAAAAACTATTATTTCAGAATTCGGAGGATTTTGGAAGCGTCGGAGCGTCCTAACACTGGGTTCCCAGATTCCACCTGCCTACCCTGCTATGTTCGAGATGCAGCGTAAAAGAAACACTTTTATGTTACAATACAACACAAACAAACATACTTTCTAATTAAATTTTTTAATATACCTACAGATTGTAGAAATATTTGATAATAAATATTAGACATAGAAACCTAGTTTTAATTGTTATCTACAGGTACTGTACATATCAAATTAATAAAAAAATTTCAAAGCTATAAAGTTTTGTATATATTGATAAAATTTTATTTTGTATCGGTAATGTCATTGAAAGTTTAGTAGAAAAATTATGTAAAATAGCGAAGGGCAATTTATCAATTTTCTCAAAATTACATATCTCAAAATTAATATCCAGGACTAGAAGTTACTAGTCCTGTATGTGTATATTTATTTTAGATACGTAATATAGAGCAAAGTCAAAATGAAGCTTTTAAGCAAATGCGATCGAAAGATGCGAGCGTTCTATACTTTTTGCTACATTTTTTATGAAATTGGACTTGAGCCTACAATTATTGTAGGCTTAACTGTAGACCCAAGTCGAATTTCAATATTGAAGGGAGATTTCTGAGGTTGATGAATTGGGAGTGACTTGATAGTAGATTTTCTTACTTCGCAAAATGAAGTGGATTAAACGATTATTCAAATAGTAGATTAAAATTTTAATCTTTTAATCCTTAGTTTTAGCTTAAGCTATAATCGTTTAAATTAGATAAACAAAAAAATATTGAAATAGATAAATTAGTCATGCAATGAATATCGAATCAGAATAGGCATATCTATATAATTATTTTATGAATTATTATGAGCATTTCTTGCAAAATGAGTCGTAATCAGTCTCTATCTATTGATATCGGCTGAGTATTATTATTTCTATTGAAAAAAAATATTAGGGAAAAAAATAGAGATTTTCATGTAGATCCGCTATTACATATAGTCTTTTGAATTGAATTACCGCCGTAATAAAATATCGGCGTAGATATTTCAAAACAACCCGCTCAATATGGGCATTCAATAAAAGGACTTAACTTGTAGAACACATTATAAAAAAACTTGAATCTGAGATGGCCGCCAGTACGAAATGGCGGATTACCGAATACGCTCCTGTATTTTTATTCAACCTATCCAATATCGATATCAATTGAATTATTATATTACTTGTTAACAAAAAGTCAATTGCAATTTGATACGTTTTTATTTAAATAAAAATGAGTCTGCGATAAAAACGCATATAATTAATACATCAGGTTTTCATTATTTTTAACTTTTTAGTTCTATTTTAATTAACAAGTTGTCAAGCAAGCTTGTTTTTTTTTAATTTGTTAAGAGAAAAATATTTTGAACGTGTGGAATATTTTGATATTTTTTGTCATAATTTTTTGTTCGTTTACGCAGAAAAAAACATGTATGTACATGAATTTGTTTTTTACTTTACAAACTAAAATTATACTCATATCTGATTATTACTTAAATATAAATTATTTTATTTAAAATGGCAACAAATATTTTAATTTTTTTACAGTTACTCATCTTTGTTTCTTTTCTTTATCTTCACGCTGTATTATAACTGAGGATCCTGGGAACCGAGCGTTAAGACACTTCGTTCCCATTCTTAATGGGAACGGAGTGGCGCTTCCGTACCCCATTTTCCTCCGGATTCTGCGGGCATTACGTGATTAAAGCCGGAAGCGCGCTTTGCCTCGCCAGAGCGAGGAAAATGAAAATGTTAATTTTTTTCATTTCCTCCAGCGGGAATCGAACCTACAGCCTGTCACGTTTGCAGTTACACGTTCGTGCCCCTGCGCCACAACTGGCCTCATTTTTAATCGTTGAAAAATGTTAGAATAGATTCCATCGCCACAATAATTATAGAATGGATTTTATCATTACAAATCAAACTTTACGATAAGAACAAGTGAACATCAAAAAATAAACAACATAATTAATGATAAGATAGCGGTTATCAACACATATATAGTACTTTACTACTCCTTAGGAGGGTACTGATTTACTACCAATGGCTTAAGTATCGATAGCAAATACGTTATTACTGTTGGTTGCATAGTTAACTATAGCTTAAATAGTAAAAAAATGGTAATAGATAAACATTTTGCAGTTTGGTAGAAAAAATGTTACTAATTTCTTATTCGAAAAAATGAAGTACCTAGGTACGTTTTTTTACGTTTTTTGTATTGTTTTCAACTTATATAGCTTCACACTGTATCTCGGACGGATCAGGGTAGATCAGAAGAATCAGAAGAAGCCTGGGAACCTCGTGTTAAGATACTTCGTTCCCTATTAAGACACTTTCGTTCCCCACTTTCCGCTGGATTCTTGAAACATTGCGCGTTGAGCGACGAAACTCAATGCCAATCAACTTTGCCTAGTTACAAGAGCAAGGACATGAAAGGATTCATCCACACATCCTTTTAAAATTGGAAAAAAATCCAGTTCTTTTTTTAGCGGAGTGTCTTAACACTAAACTCCCTCTGCCTACCCTGCTACATGCAGGATACAGCGTGAAGCTGAAACAAAATGTATTATTACCAATACCAGTGTTAGGGGTCCCATGGGTCAATTGTCTAGACAGTAAATTATTGTTATGCATCCGGTTCCGTGCGCCAGGAAGCCGTACGTCACTTAGTAGTAAGTTCAATGGATCGTAATATATCTATCGCTCTATAGGTACGAGTATAAATTTGTTATATTATTCATAATTTAAATAACCTAGTTTTATATAAAAAAATAACGTTTTTGAGTCTTTTTCTGTAATTAATTAACACTTTGAAAAGTTAAATTTTCACTTTCTGCCTATTTTAAGGGAACCAAGGAAAATATAGTTTCACGCTTTTCTCGGATAGCTTGGTACGCAGACGGAA
Source organism: Heliconius numata (assembly GCA_016802625.1). Classification (NCBI taxonomy): domain Eukaryota; kingdom Metazoa; phylum Arthropoda; class Insecta; order Lepidoptera; family Nymphalidae; genus Heliconius; species Heliconius numata. The sequence continues at coordinate 727,383 of JAEBDU010013311.1, read as the reverse complement.
TCTACATTTAAGACATTTTGTTCCGATAAAATTAATATTTTAAATTGTTATTGTGTGTATGAACAAATACAGTACTCGTATCACATTTTTACCGGAAAGTCAATAATATTTAAAAGATAGACATACCCACAAAATCGAACCCACAACCGTCACGCGCACTCAATATGACGATTTACAGAACACATGAAAATTAATGGATGTTATATTTTTCTCTCGTTATCGTTACTAATTAATGGCAATTTAAAGCTATTAGTCAATCAAGCCGCGGAACAATTGCAAAGTGACCGTCAACCTGAATGAAATGAAAACAAAATATTGTATGTCGTAACTATACATATTTCTTTAATAATATTATAAAGATAAAGAATCTGTTTGGTTGAACACGCTCATCTCAGGAACAACAGGTTTAATTAGAAGATTTTTTTTAATTGGATAGTGAATGTATCGAGAAGAGCTCTAGGTTACATGAAACTAATATAACTCTCCTATTCGATAGAAACTTATCTGTGGTCAGAGTTACTTCGGTTTCTTAGAATTTGATACAGAATCATAATCTCAAGAAGTTCTTAGAATTTGTAAAATTTCCACACAACTTATCAACAAGAAATATCTTGAACGGAATGTTTTAAATAAAATCCGTCTGTCTATCGGGCAAAAAAAAGGTGTGAAGCGTTGAGCTATAAGAAAATAAACATGTGCTTTATAAAAAGATTTTATTTTTTATATGTACCTTTATCGTATCTGTAACTAGATCTCAATAACTCATACGTCAATGAGGTATTATAACGAGTGACGCACTGTTACTTGATCTTGAGGTTGTAGCTTCACGATTCTTCCGTTCAGTAGAGAAGGCAGAGAGAACCTAGTATTAATACACTTCTTTCCTCACTTTCTGGGGAAAAAGGATTTTTTTTTGATTTATTAAAAAAAAATGTTAATACTGAATATCATTACCTTTTACTTTGTGACTCTGATTTAATTACAAATGGAAAAACATGTATGTATCAATTATTAATTAATAGGAATCCAAAGAAAATAAATATGGAAAAACAAAGAGCGATGCTAGGTTCTATCGTAACTCATGAGTACTAAGTATATTTTAATTTATTTCGTTGTTTTTGTGACAGAGGCTATCAGCAGCTTCCACTCATGGGAAGTAATTATTTCTTCGAATTCGTAACAATGAGAGGACATAATTACTTGCTTAAATAAATACTTATTACTTCTTGGTATATTAGAAACGACGACCTCCACAGGAACCTTAACATAGAGTTCGTTGATAGAGTTATTAAGAAATATGCAGAAGTTTACGAACACAAACTTTACCTCCGTGGGAACTTCGAGGCAATCCAGCTCCTCGGCAACACGGACATAGTAGAAGACTGAAGAGAACTAAACCTTCCGGGTTAGCATAGTGTATAATAATTAAATGGTCTTAACACTGGCGCTGGTGTCTAAACACTAGGTTATATGCGAGATAATGTGTTAATCTCAGAAAAAATGTATAAAACAAGAAAGGTTCAGGCGCTAGTTAAATTATACACACGTTCTTATTAAGTTAAGGACTATCTTCATACAATATTTTTAATTTTGTTAATGTATAACACTTCCATCCAAATCAATTTACTTAATTGCTATTATTGATTCAGAACAACGTACGATAGAAACTTTTGTATTAACCTCTAGGCTATATAAATAGAAAAGTTTAAAAAAATGCTAGATCCTGACTTTTTAAGTATTCTCAAACCATTATATGTTTTAAGTGTGCCTTTTTGTGTTAGAAAATATAAGCTGAAAGGGAATGTCATACGAGCTACTTCAAGGAGAGATATAATAGCAGCAATCGTGGGCAATTTAGTTATCTATATCCTATTGTATTTCACATTATTGTCATTTATGGAGCTCTTGGATGCCATCATCATATACGATATCTATTTCTTAACCTATGTTCTGTACGCCGTTAACCACACTATCCACAGTATTCTGAATATTACTAAAAGTCAATGTCACGTTAATATAGTTTTAAACCTTCAGCAAATTAACAAGATATTAAAAAATCAAGAAGATTCTAAATTTCTGAGACTTTTTGTGAAAATCACATTAATTTCTCTTTTTTCTATTTATTTTCTACTTGTTTCCTTCAAATTAACAATAGATCCGTTATGGTTTTGGACTAGAAGTATATTCATTTTCCTTACAATAATATTTGACCTTGAATTGTTCTATACATCATTTATCGTTCTTTTTCTGGCGTTGAAAATCCAGAAGTGGTCAAACTTAATAAAATATAAGACAAGAATTATTTCCATAAAGCACATGATAAGAGATGTTGAATCTGAGGAAGATGTAATGTTGGATACATTCAGAAAAATCTTCGATACTATTGGGGATATTGAGAAATCATCAAAAGTGACGGTATTTATTTATTATCTTAAATTTAAGATATCGATGTTAATTTTCACTATTACTTAACCAACTTAAAAAAAAGTTTATCAGTTTGTCACATATGTAAGTGATATTGTCTGAATTGGATAATATTTGAGTGTCAATAACTATTTAGGCTTGGATTGGTTATGAATGCTAAAATATTATTTGTACCTATACAATGCAGTACTGGTACCAACGTTGTTATATTGCAGCGCTATGTGAGTAGTACAGGAGAAAAATAAAAGAAAGTTAAAGCATATAATATGTATGTAATTATTTAAATGTAGTAAAATCGGTTTATTGCATGAGAGAATTTAAAATTTATCGACTTAGACGTATATTTAATATTTTATTATTGACTGGTATTTATAATCGGTTATTTTTTTCCAGATATTAAATCATTTGATAATGCAGTTCGTACAGTCGATGGCATATGTGCAGATTTGGATTGAATGGCTAAAGCACAATACGGTAATTTCAAAGAACCCGTTCTCATGTAGTGCTGCACTTTTAGAATGAAAATAACAAAACTAAAAATGTTTGCATGCAAGACTAAGGGATCCTAATGTAGACTCCTAGGTTTCATCTGCCTAGTTTACTGTACGGAAAAATGTGAAGCCATTTTTCTTTTTTTTTTTTTCAGTTGGGCAATGTAGTATTATCGAGTCACACCATCGGAATAATCGTATGGATCACAAAGAGTATGATTTTAGAAGTCATTCTGAGCGTGTGCTGTGAAATGTTATATAGAGAAATATTATATACTAGAACTGTTATATTACAATATTTGGTAGATTCATACACTAGTGAGTATATTTAACTTTTTAAGTATAGATAAATCCTGTTTTGTACTTTTTACCAACTTTAAAGACATATCGTGTTGTTTGCCTAACCTGGCGTCGTGATTTGTCACGTCAGTTATCAGGTAGGGATCGAACCCAAGACCATCTTCTGCACTCTTTAACTGTATTACGTAGGGGTCTTGTTTAATACTTAAGAAACTATTATAAAACAATGTTCGTGTATTAAATTAATCATATTCTTCGCCGATAACCTTTAGGTTAGTTGAAAGAAAAATGAATATCTCTTCAACCCAATTTACACTGGTTATTGTTTACCTTACATTTATGAGTATCTCAAACTTTTAAGCTAAGAACGTATGGCTCAGTGACTCTCTTTACTACTTTTTGTCCAACGTTTGATACATTGCCTCAAGAAGAATTAAATATTTTCCCAAATGGTCATGGAAATCACCGTCACGACGAAGTCTCGAAGTTATGGGCAGTTATTTTATATAGAAATAAATATTTTCTTATTTTTTCAGACAAGGATAGACAATTTGCGAAAAGAGTTTTAAGAATAACTTACATACAATTCAGAAAAATAAATGGTTGCGGCGTATTCACGGTGGAAGCTGCTCTGCCTTTAAACCTTGCAGTTGTTATGGCCAACTACACTGTAGTCTTATTACAATTTGCATTTATATAAATATATAGCAAATTATTTTGTTTGTGTAAATGCCATTTTTAATCGCTTGTACATTGTAATATATTAAAGAATGTGTAAGAATTTGAGCTTTGAATATATCTATTCCAGGATAAATAAAATAAACCGATTAAGTCCAAATAAATTTTATTAAAACAGAAAAATATATATTTAACATTTTTATTATCTTTTTAAAAGATTATTTTTCTTCACGTTTAAACTATATGTAAATATTCTTTTAATTTTATCCCTTACGGACAAATTGTTTTACCAAAGTGGGAAGCAAAGACTGCAACCACAACGTCGAGCCTGTAAGTTTTCCTAATAAAATTTCATCATTGACGCAGTCAGAGCGGACGACACCAACCAGTTCACCTCCGTTCGGTCCAGTATTCTGTAAAAATATTTTATTTAACTTTATTATATATTCGACGTATAGAAAGACAAGTAAAGCATGACGTGTAAATATGTACAAGTTATCAATTTCTTTTTTTTACTTTACTTTCTTTTTTATATTCGGCATAAGCTGGTTAGGCTGAAATAACCTCCGTTTTTCACTTTTCACCCGATTATCGTGATATTGCGTCTCGAGTGGCGGAACTCAACGCCGCGCTTTGCGTCGTTGCCAGAACGAGATGAAAATGAACCTACAACCTAAGTTTACAGCCACTTATGCTTCAGATCCACGACGGCCTCATAAACTTTAGTTTTAAATAAAATTAAAAATGTAAGTTTAAGCCACTTCATTTTGCTTTTCTGTTTGTTAGTAGCAGCGAAAGCTATACTTTGACTTACCAGAGCGAGGTGATAAAACAGAATTTCATTTGTTCAGAAACCAATAAAACCTACTCAGGCCATCTTTCAAATCGCAATACAATAATGTCTGACTGCAAAGACGTCGGTTACGGGTTCTATTCCCACTCGGGAAACGAATTATTTTTATTTCCCCTGTCTGCTAGATATAACTCACCGTTAAGTTTCGTCTGTCAACCCACAACACCTCTAAAATTCGGCGGCAAGTAGGGAATGAATAGAATAGCTTTCCCTCCTCCTTACCTTAGCTATGTGAGAAAAAGAAAAATATATTAGTTAACTCACTTTTGTTGGGCATACAATTGGCGCCCCGTACGATGCGAAGCAGGTAAGGTCCTGTATTTTTTGTCCACACATCGCTTCTAAGGAACCGAACCCGCCAATTTCTTTGCAACGATCTTCCTTCGGTCGTATAACTGTCTGGAGTTTGACAAATATAATTATATTATAACTTTTTAAATATAACTTTCTAAATATACATTTTTAAACAGAGAAGAGTTCTAAAAGATCCCACTTACTATATAAAGGAAGATTTTCCAAAGCAAATTTTAGAGAAAAGAAATACACATATTTTTTATACACTCCAAGTTTGTTTTTTCTTTTCAAATTGACAAACTGTAATTTAGCTAATGTCAAGACACTATTCTAGTTTTTCCTCCTGAATTTGCGACATTTCCGTTGCGTGTACACTCAGATGTTATATAAAATAATTTTAGCTTGACTCAACGCCGGGCTTTACCTCGTTACCAGATCGAGAAAATGAAAATATTAAATGTTTAATTTCCTCGAGCAGAAATCGAAGCCACACCCTGTTGCGTTTACAGCCCCTGCGCCAAGACTGGCCTCGTATTATATATATTTAAAATAGGTAAAATTATACTATACCGAAACAATCTTATCATCTTTGTCTAGACCGAATGTCATACATTCAGTGTCCATTTCTTCGTAGCCTAAGCACGCATTCTGCACACCGCCGCTACCCCACTCCACACTCTCATTTAGTATAATCAAGCCGAAGTCATTGAAATGTGTACCTGTCAATTGGAAACTGCAATATTAATAGTTAATAGTTGTAGAAAAAAAAAATATTATCTAGCGACCCACACGCGGCTTCGTCTGCTTACGCTTATTATTGTAGGTATTAAAGATAAATGATAAATTGAGGCGACTTGAGGCGCAAGGCCACAAGCGTGTGACTGTAAGCGCACATGTGGGTTCGATTCCCAATCAAGGAAATTGAATATTTAGTATTCTTAGTTTCTCGCTCTGGTAAGGAGGCAAAGCGCGAAAGGAAGTGTTTTAATGTGAATGGAGTCTTAATACTAAATTCCCACATTTCCTCTGCCTACCCTAGGCCTCTTTCTGATAGGGATTGAAGTGCCTTAACACTAGATTCCCTTTACCTACCTTGTAGTGAGCGGGATACAGCGTGAAACTAGAAAAAAGTTAAGTGGCCGAAGCCGCGTTTGGATCACTAGTAAATACATAAATGGAAATAATATTTAAGGGTGAGAAATAATATTATAATATACCAGAGTTGTATCCAGGATTATAAAATCGTAATTTCTCATAATAATTCTTGACCTTGTTAGCGGATGCCGGGACTCGAGCAAACAGTGTAAACTTTTCCGATGCGAGCAAGCACGTCGCCGCCGTCAAAATGACGCGCGGGTTGACGAGTGACCCCATACAGAATGCTTCTTTGTTCGTTACGGTTTTGTCAATCACTCTGAATAATATAGATTTATATTATATTTTTTAGCAGCTTCAAGCTGTTTCCCGTATATCAGAATAAGGTGGGGGAACCTAGGCTAGACACATCGTTCCCCATGCACTGACTTTTTTTTTTGAGATATTGCGTGTTTAGCTCATTTGTGGCGCAGCGCCACAAGAGTGACTGTAAACGTGACAGGTTGAGGGTTCAATTCCCACTAGAGGAAATTAAATATTTAATACTTTCCTTTCCTTGCTCTGATAACCAAGCAAAGCAGGGCCTTGAGTTCCGCTACTCAACAACTCGCAATGCTCCCAAAATTCGACGGAAAATGTGGAATGGAAATGTCTCAATAGGAACAAAGTGTCTTAACACTAGATTCCCAGATTTCGTCTGCCTACCCTACCATGTGCGGGATACTTTGTGACGCTAAAAAGAACTTACTTATGTAAAGTGACACACCAAGGACAGGAATCGGACGTCAGAATCTTGCATGAAGCTCGTGCAGGTTTCGGGGTTTCTGGAGCTATTACAGGTGTTATAGCTGTTACAGGTGCTGTAGCTGTCACAGGTGCTGTAGCTGTCACAGGTGTTGTAACCGTCACAGATGTTTTAGTTATCTTAGGTGTTGAAGGTATCACAGTTGTTGCAAAACTATCTAAGAGAAAAAATGTATCGAAATTATATAATATACTTTTTATTTATAATAATAAAAATATTAAGCCATTGCAGTACGAGTGCACAATCGTGTAACTGTTAACGCAACGGTTGTGAGTTCGATTTCCACTCGGGGAAATGCTAATAACCTATTGATTAATAGATATTATCATTTCTTCACCATATTGTTGAGTTCCACCATTCAAATACTCAGCGGAAACTGGGGAACGAAGGGTCTTGCTTCTAGGTTCCCTATGCGTACCCTGCTATATGCTGCGGGATGCCTGATATATACAGCTTATGCTGCATAAACAATAATAAGCCGACTCAAATACTTGTCAATTACGTAGAATACCCAGGATATAAATACAAACAATTTAATTTTTTTTGTATGAAATTGGGACTATTCGCTAAGTTGGTATATCTGCTAAATTTAAAACAATTGAAAATAATCATTAAAATAAACAAATACCCTGGTTGCATAAAACTTAAAAGTTAGTTTCTAAACAATACCATAAAATCTTTTCTTACCTTAACGCTTTATCCCTAGCGAAGTTACTAGATAGAACGGAAAATATTTCCCAATTCTTAAGCCGCTTCTGACTGTAGCGTGAATAAACGCAGAGACTATCAGACAATCAGATAAGCAGACAAACAGACAAAAATTCTAAAAATCATTGTTTTGGGTTCTACTCGTCGCCCCCAATATAACCTCCAACAATATATTATCTTATATATTTTCTATTTACAGACAGCGATGAGTTATAATTTTATTATATGTATTATGTTAGATTCACTTTGTAATCGTTTAATTGTCTTTGATGTCTGGTCGATTGTCGATTTACCTGTTGTTTTCGGTTTTTCTGTTATTTGCAAGAGGTCCAGGCTGCAGCACCATGAATCAATTGCACAGTTATTCGGTCTGAGGGATCTGAAACATAAATATAGTTGAAGTTTATGTTTAGTAGTATCCCGCATGAAGAAGCAGAGAGAACTTATTGTTAAGACTCAATTTTAAAAACTTCAGCCTTAACACCAGACCGAGGAAACAGAAATAATACATTTCTGCGAGTAGGAATCGAACCCGCAACCATTGAGCCACGACGGCTTTGTCATACGTACGCTCTAAAAACGTTAACTTCCTTCGGACATATTCGGGTGAGGTAAATAATTGACGTCGTTGTAGGACAGTACGGTATACGTTTCCCATTTGGAAGAATATTGTAACAAAAATGAAAAAGGAAAATTTCTATAATGTATTCAAAACTGAATCTATACAATAATTACTTGTAACATTAAAAATTATATTTTCATAATACCAAGACTCTTTATCCACTCTATGGCAGTATACCCGTAAAAGGTTGTTGTCTTACAAAAAAAATATAAAAACGTCTCTAAACAGGAAAAAGATGAAGTTTGAAGAAATATACCTGATGATACTCTTATCTATAAAACCACCGGGTAAAACGTGGGTTTTATTACACTGGTAGTATAGAACGCAGACACCCGGTGAGCCATCGTCCATCACACATTCAATTTCTTTGGTGGGAGGGAAATCTGCAAAACAATTTTAGAAAATCTTTTAGGTATATTATATAATTCTTGTGGATGTATGTATTCCCTACTCCTCCTACGGGTGCGCTTAGACAGCGACATGCTCGTATCGCAAAATAAAATAAATAATTACCTAGATATGTTTGTCTTCTAATCCTATGAGAGGCAACAATGGCAACCGTTAAAAATGACATAAAAACCATAAAGTTTATGCCCATCTGTAAAATGTAAGAAATAAAACTATTACCATAAATTAAGAGAAACAAGTGATTTATATCATAAAGGCCAGTCGCAGGGACACAAAGTGACTGTAAAATCGACTGATTTATTGAAATTTATATTTCCTCTCTGGTGTCGGGGCAAAGCGCTAGTTTTTTGTGTTGAGTTCCGCCACTTAATACTCAATGCCTCCAGAATTCGGCGGAAAGTGGGTAAACGGAGTGGCTTAACACTGGGTTCCCTCTGCCTACCCTGCTGTGTGCGGGACACATTAAGTGTTCAGCAGCGGAAAACCCAATACAGCGCTTTTACCACGATATCAGAGCGAAGAATGCTGAAATAGAAAGCTATTGCACCACGACTGGCCTCAAAAATATTATTAACAATAAATGTATAACAATCATCAGCTTCCCGAGTGAACATCAACAGCCAGCCAGGTTATTTAATGCCATTTATTATTATCATTACAGGTACTTTTTTTTGTTATCACAATATTACCTTTATATTTACACTCCTCATGATGAAAATTTAGCACTTCTACACAAAAACTTATGAAATCTGAATATTTTTTGTATTAATAATGTATTAAATATATTATTATAAATTTCTATACGTAATGTTCTTATGAAAGATCGAATCGACTGGTGACAGCATTTCAATATAGCTTTAAAGAAAACAGTAAGCGCTTTATGCAGTTATGAGTTAATTAAAGTTAATTATTATAATAAATCAAAAATCAAATCAAATCAGCTTCACGCTGTATCCCGCACACAGCAGGGTTGCCTACCCTGGCAATATAGTGTAAAATTCTTCATTTTACACGGATTTCGAACAAGGCTTTGTTGCGTCTGCGCGTCGCTGAAAAAATGAAAATATTAATAAATAATAATTCATTCCCTCGAACCCACAACCATCGCGTTACAGTCACATCCTTGGGCACCTGCGCCATGACGCCCTCAATAATTTCCTCGCGTATCGTCGTAGCGCAAAAACACAAGTATTCAACTGTAAACGCGACAGCTGTGGGTTCGATTCACGTTCGGGAGGAGAAAATAGTTAATATTTTAATTTCCTTGCTCTGGTAACGGGGCAAAGAGCTGTGTTGAGTAACGCCACTCTACAAGCGATGCCTCGAAAATTCTGCGGAATGTGGGGAATGGAATTGTACTAATGGAGAATGGAGTACCTTAACATTAGGTCCCCAGGGTCCCTCGTCCTAATCTGCATGTGAATAGAATCCACAAACGTCGTGAAAAAAATTGTGTTCATTTTTGGATAAAATCGTCCAATGTTATCGTAGCAATGGTCATAGAAGCTATCTCTTAAGTATAACTATTAATATATAAAAAAACCGTAATATAAAATATATCATTTTACAAGTTAACTTTTACCACTAGTTTTGCGTTCGATATTTACTATTTTTTTCCTTAAGGCTTCAATCGATTGAAAATAGCCAGAAGTCGTGAATGACACATGACACATTCCTAGTGTCCGAGGTAACTGATTGCTAGTAGGTATGTGGGTTACATCGAAGCTATTAACATGATTTCTTTTAGCTCCACGCCGTATAGAGTACATAACACGGTAGGGAGAGTGAACCTGGGAACCTAGGGTTAAAACAGTTCTGTTCCCCAGTCCGCCGAGTTCTGAAAGTATTGCGTGTTGACTTCCGTCACTAAACTGTGGGGCACGGGGTGAGAGCGGGATACATTTTCACTCCATAGCTACCGAAAAGAAAATGTTAGATAAGTGAACATAAAATATGTTCATATAATATAAAATATATAATCTATACTAATATAATAAAGCGGAAGAGTTTGTTTGTTTGTTTGCACGCTAAGATCTCTGGATCTACTGGTCCGATTTACTTTGTTTTTGTTTTGTATGAAAGCTGCATTCTTCAGAAATGCTATAGGCTATATAATATTACATTACACATATATACTAATATATTAAAACATTTTCTAATTTGACATACAATTTATTCTGCCATGTTAATAACAACCGTCGTTGCTAAGCGACCGCTACTGCTACAATTTGATATTATGGACGTAACATAACATAAGGATATGTCACTGATTCGAAATGACCTAGCCTACGGACGGCATAGTATGAGTACGACAGACGCTAATATTCTTATAGTTCAAGCAGGCGTAGCCGCGTCCGGGTCCACTAGTATTTAATAACAGCATGGTTTTAATCTGCCACCGCCGACCTCAAACGAGATAAATGTTCAGCACCAAAGTTAACATGCAATGATGCTTAACGTATTTTCCAAATGGGATTTACCAATGTGCAAATGATTGTCCTCTTAATAAATTGAGATCCCTGGGTCCCCAGAAACACGTTATTTTAGCTATGCTGGAATTTTGAGGAGCTGAAAACCGAAGCTTATCTTCCTTAAATTTCCTTGATGATGGAATATAGCGAAAGAGCTTGTAAGTTTCAATAACAATGTCAATTAAAAATAAAAAGTCGGTAAGTCGGTAAAATATCACCTTGCAATTTTCAATTACTTTTTGTCATAAAATACCTTATTGTGTTTGAACGCTAAGATCTCTGGATGTACTGGTCCGATTTACTTTGTTTTTGTTTCGTATGAAAGCTGCATTCTTCAGAAGTGCTATAGGCTATATAACATTACATTACATATATAAACTAATATATTAAAATACTTATTTCTAATTTGACATGCAATTTATTCTGCCATGTTAATAACAACCGTCGTCACTACGCGACCGTTACCGCGACATTTTGATATTTATCCTTATGAAAATAAATATAATAGTCACTCTTAACATTTTATCTAGATTGAAATTACAGTTTACTGTATAACATTCTAATAAATAATTGAGGAGATGTCACTGATTCGAAATGACCTAGCCTTCGGGCGGCATAGTATGACCGACGCGAACGGGCAGATAACGTTGACGGTTTTATAAATTAATTTTTATGTAATTATTTGGTGTTTATAATTAATTTAAAGTATATTTTGGTTCTCTTCTTATTTTATTTGATATTGCTCGCAAAAATTATCTATAACAATTTCTCGAAAATTGAGTGGTGTATGGGGATCGAAACTTCTTAATAGTAGGTTCCCACTACGAGTACCTTCTTAGAAATTGTTACATGCGTGAATACAAAAAAAAATAATAAGTAATAAAAATATAATGTCAATTAACAACATTGTTTTAATCTGAAACCTCCGACCTCTTACAGATAAAAGCTCAGGACCAAAATAAACAGTAGTGATGTGTAACGTATTTCCCAAACGGGATTTACTAATTATAAGTATCATTTTTGTCAATATATATTTTTTTTTAATAAAATATTTTATATTTCAATTCCCTCGCTCTGGTAAGGTGATAAAGCGGGACGTTGAGTTCTGCTACTCAACACGTACATCATTTATTAATTTATGATGATTAGAGTTTTTACATATCTTAAAAGAACATTCCCTACTTCATATGGCAAGTCAATTAATTTTCAATAACAAAACTCTTCTTATTTATTCATTGGAATGTTGTCTTTCACCCCATTTCACCCTATTGCAGTGCCGCCCTTTGCATTCCCGCCACGGCTGGTTTGTGAAAAGGGAATTTTATTTGAGAACAGAGAAATTTATTCGGGGAAGATCGAATCGTGGTCGATATCCTCTTAAGCAACCACGTATTGCTTGCAAATTTTTCAGGGACAGAGCCGACAAGTTCCGTAAATGCTGAGTGCCACTGTAAACGCTAAAAGCCAAAAGGGTTTACAGCATTAACCTCATATTCGAAAACAAAGCTACTGTATCTCTGAGAAAATAGGAAGCAAATTTAAAGTAACTAACTAGACTTCACTTAACGAAGCAATGGCTTCCAATTAAAAAAGAATAATAAAAATAGGTTCACGTAGTCGAATGTTTCAAAGTAACAAACTTAAAAAAAGCAATCGAATTAATAAGCCCCTTTTATTGTTTTCGGGATACAGCGTGAAGTCGATTTAATTTTAATTTTACAGAAGGACAAATTGAGGAAACTTAGTACTTAGACACTCCGGTCTCCAAGCGATCCCCAAATACGAAACTGGCAGAACTCAACGCCGGACGAAAAAAAACGCCCGTAAAAAAATATAAAATTATAAAAAAATCATCATACAAATCCCGCGGAACTATAATACCGTTTCAAATAAGTCCCGTGATCAATCTCGAGATATAAAGTGACGGAATTCATAGATTATTGTTATACTATCAGTTTATTTTGGAACGATGCGGGATGAAGACCGTTTGGAGTGTTGTGAACCTTTGTTGCCTCGACCGCGTATGTGTTTTTTACATAAATTATATTATAAATATAATATAGTTATCTTTATAAGTAACTATTATTAGTAATTGAGACAGTCGTGGTGCAAAGGCACAGCGTATGACTAAATTTATTTTCATTTCATATTCATATTCTCATATAGGAAGCGCTGTGCTGAGTTACGTCTTTCATGAAGTAATGTCTCGAAAATTGGGCAGAAAGTGAGGACCGGAGTTTGTTACCACTAGGTTGCCTCCGAGTGTGTATTATAATAATGACATATTTATATTCATATGCTTAATAAAACGTAAAGCTAAGAAACAAATATATAACGAAAGAAAAGAAAGAAATATTGTGCAAACTTTAAATAAATCAACAGAAAGGCTATTGATAAATTAAAATTTTCACGCTGTATTCCACACATTGCAGGGTAGGCAGAGGGACCATGGGAACCTAGTGTTAAAATACTCCGTTCCTATTAAGGCACTTCCACTCTCCATTTTCCGCCGAATTCTGGAAGCACTGCGTGTTGAGTGACACAACAGCGTTTTGCCTAGCTACCAGAGGGAGAAATTTAAATATTTTCAATATTTTTAATCTGGTTTTATATTATTATTGTTGTATAATGTGTTGGTATTATCATTGTTGTATAATGTCAACTGATAAAAAGGTTCTAAGAGATAATAAAATCTTTATTTTTTTAAAGAAATAATAAAAATATTATACATATGTATACAAATTTACCCGGGGGAGGATTTTCTCCGAAAGGGGTCCATACAATTAACATAATGAGTAATTTAAAATCAAATAAAATATAAGAATCTATAAATTAAAAAGTAATAAAACGTATTAAATCTAAATATATGTCATTGATTAAAATTTTTATAAATATAAATGTATCACTGTAATCTGTACGGAATTTAAATAAAGCTTATTATTTGGGATGTGACGATGCACAGCATCTGTGAGAGAGGGCGCTGTATACTTCCCTTTGATTATCCAATGATGTTCACTTCCGGTTGCTGTTTTCGACCAATCAGCGATCGCCGGAAGTCACGTGGTCTCAGGTGGTAGGGCGCCGGAACGTATAAAAGGCGACACTACGCTTCTTACCTCATAGCGTCGTTATTTCCCATCAGAGTAACATTGTTTAAAAGTGAAAGTGCTGTGGTAAGTGTAGTGTTGGAGGTGGAATTTCTTCACATCGTGAACCGGATTTCTATATCGGGCCTACTCCTGGGAAGGCCTCCAGCAAAGATGTTCATCCTCATCAGAGAATTTGTTTTTGTGAAATTCAAAGGTAAAAAATGGACAACGGGTGAGTCATTTGAACCTCTTGTTTAACAAGTATCTACATGCATGTAATACTGTTCTATTGCTTGGTATCATATATACCAATACAGTAGTGGATTCTGAGCTTCACCGAACACGGCTGTGTTATAACCTACAATAAGGTTAGGTATATATCTCAGATTTTCAGCAGTTATGGCCCAATTTTATTCAGTTAAAGGGCATTGCAAAAAGCAAGAGGACTCATCGCTTGTTTCACGTTCTTGGGAACGTTCTCAGCATAATATCATGCGATGTAAACGGAGTTTACTAAATAAATCGGTTTTCACCGAGTTTACTTAGTTGTATATTATCTATTAATATACTACCTTCGTTTAAATGCGATAAATTCGTTAGGAGCGTATCCTGAGCGAGTTATCAAATATATCAGGGAAGCACATTATTTAATAGTTGCTAGTTAAAACTAGATGGCGTTGCCCGTCACTCTGACGTGACACCAATCGATGACAATCGGAAGTGTGATCGGAACAAGCTCCGGTCCCAACCACCTTATTCTGACATATATAAAAAGTCTGTCTATTTTTAGATAATCTTTTTTATTTATTTGTAATAGGATAATTACTAACGTTGTTGAAATGTTATATTCGCTGGGAGCGTATCCTAAGCGAGTTAACGAATAACAATGGATAAATCTGCGTGAGTTTCTTTTAGCTTCTTTTGACAATTGCAAGCGAATACTCGGAAGAATTAGACACAAGGATTCGAAGACAATTCCAAAGCCTCCTGGCAGGAAAAGTGTTTCAAAAATGTGTCTCAATCCTGGAGGAGTGAGGATAAAGGAATTGTGGATTTCCTGCTTATTCGTGGTTACTGCCATCGCTATGAACGTCATAACATTTAGCAGTGGGCGTCATAGTATTTGGCAATCACGGGATCTTCTGTATGGCCTCTTCGGCAAAGATTCTAGCCAGTCACTTTATCTTAGTTGCCTTAAGGGGGACTCGGGCTATTACTTGACATAAGGTATGTCCAATTATTTAAAGTACATTTATCCGTACATTAGAATTTAAAAAAGCTCGGTACTATTTTAATTAGAAATGCTCTCAATTGTACGGGAGGGGGGCAGTTATAAGGAGGCTGCCTCTGAGCGTATCGGAGGCAGTGGCTGATGGTTTGGGCTCCGTAGGCCCTTCCCGGTTTAATCGCGGGAATGCATCTAGCCATCTACCTCCATGCCACCAATAATCCTTTTCCAAGATTATTTGAAGCAGTTAGACCTTCGTCAACCGTACATGCATCAAAATTGAGAAGCATGCGTTGAGTATAAAACTCTAGCACATTTAATTATACATTAGCAAATCTCAGATATCGGTGCATACCGGATATCGGTAGTTTGGAGTGAGAACCCGCCGACTGGTAACACAAGCCCAGAACTTAGTACAAGGGTATTGCATGATTATTAATAACTTTATTTAAACAGATACAGATACACTGTATCTTTCTGTATACATTGTGTTGAGAAATACGGAGGCTGCCTCTGGGTATATCGGAGACGGGTGTAGATGGTTTGGGGCTCTGAAAACTCTTTTCGACTTAATAATGAGCATTCTCCATATCATCTCTGGCTTTATCCAATAAGAATTTTCAAGCGGTTCGAGAAAGCAAGAATAGAAAATAGTTCGACTCACGTTCGACAACTGATAAAGCAAACCAATAGGAAATTTTGTAATAGATAACGAAAGGTTTATCAAAAAAGAATAAAAAGTTTGATATATGGATTGTTAAGTAATGGATAAAAAGAAACAATGTGTCTGAAACTAAATTAAAGTCCACATAAGTATTATAAAAAGTCACCGAAGGTTTCTTCGGCTAATTTGGCATTATCCTCGTGCCAGTGAGTGCACATCCCCATGAGTACCTCGGCAAAAGTATTTAATACCTGACGTACTATATATTAGAAACTGTGTATAACTGTGTGTTGTGTATCCCAGTAACCATCAGAATTGAAGCTGATGTAGTGGAAGAAATCTGTAATCCAGCAGAAAATGCGGAGGCAACACATAGGTTAATATTTGGAAGAAGTAAAATTTGCATCTAAATAGAAGGAAATGTTGGTAAGAAGCAGGGGAAAGTGGAAAAGAAAGCAGTTAAATAATTCAGAAGGCAAATCAAGACCAAACTAGTCTCCAAGAATTACAGACGACAACCTTTTATTACTAAGTTGTTGGATACCATAAAGTATGATACACAATAATGCAAAAAGACTATCAAGAAGTTTCATTCATTTTTTGTAACTTTGGTTCCAGAGCTGGGAAAAGCTAATGAAAATAATATCTTCATGGAACATGAGGGCTGTGTAAAGGTAGTTGTGCTAATTATTACTGTCAACAGTCTTGTTATATATGTCTGCATATAGACCTTGGGCGATATCCACGTGCGTAACGTAGGTATTCCGCTGCATATTGCCATGAGTTTTGCATAATCTGAACCTGGCTAGCGAGGTGTACACGTAGTCGCAACTCCAATATGGCGGAGAGCATGTTGGATGTCTACGACATCAAGTCCGGGGAAATCGGACGTTTGAATTGAGTACATCTGTATTTAAATCGTATAAATTTTGACACTGTAAAGTTACTTCTAAAGGCGAATTTCAGAGAGTGAACTATTGTAGTTCTAAAATACAGCTAAGAAGCGATAATCGAAATATTATAAAATTGATAACTTTATACGAGTATGTCGATGTATAGTAGTATCAATTACTTACTTATAACTTTATTACACTTTGAAGAATGATATAAGCATTAGTCGGCCTAAATTTTGGCTGAAAAACTAATGAGCTTATAAACTCACATTTTCTAACGCGTCGTATGTCAAGTCCAGTTTTCTTCAAAACTGTACCTAAGTAGCAGATAGGACATTCATATCATGAATTGTCGGTCGGGTCGCGGTTCTGGTGAGTATTCATTGATGCTTTTATGGAGTTATAATACTCAAAGTGTGTGATGGACTCTAGTCTTAAATTTTACAAAGGTGTTCAAAGGTTTGACCAGTTTAACTGTAAATTGGAAAAATTGGAACATATTATTGGGCTGAGTACATAGTATTTTGTAAAGCATTCTATTAAATGCTCTAGTGTTATTAATATGTTGTACTAATGGCATCAATTACAAGGTAAAAATTAACTCGGGTAACTACTTCATCATCATCATCATCAGTCTGTCCTCGTCCACTGCTGGACGTGGGCCTCTTCAATGGCGCGCCGCTGGGCTCGATCTTCGGCTCTCTGCATCCAGCCGTTGCCGCCACTTTGCGGACATCGTCACCCCATCTAGCGGGAAGACGTCCTACATTACGCTTGCCAGGCGTGGTGTCCACTCTAGAACGCGTCTCTACTTACTATAAATTTATTATAGTTGTTAAAAAAGGAAGTATGGAGTTGGTTGCCGGTTCTATCTAGGACCTGCTGTCTGAGCCGGATTTAATTTTCAATAGACCGGACGACATTTTCATAGGCATTTCGATCTTGCTCGTACTTCTAATATCATATTTCGTTTAGAAATATTTCGGTGAAACAGGTGAGACCTGTTGAAAATTACGCTCTAGAGACGGTGGTGTCATCCTAAGAAAAATGTTTTTCGAGGTTCTACATTAAGAAACTAGCTAGACCACCGGAAACAGGCTACAAAAGGTAACAATTTTGTTGTGTAATTTAGAGGAGGCTACGCAAGGGCTTCATGAATAATAATCGATACTTATATAAACAGGTTAGTAAATTATTATCAAAAGAAGTGAGAACGTCTAGCCTTATGATTTAGACGGTTATGAGAGCTTCCTTTCCTACTCATGCTTTGATAAGCATCTGGCCATACCCATGATGGCCATTCGCAACTCGCTGCTCGCTCGTGCGAGTTGCGAAACATCTTCTAAAATTTGTTTGTATTCAGATTATAAGTAAATCTAATAATTGTAGTTAGATTGTTTTGGCTCAGCTTCCGACAGAGCGATTATTAATTGAATTAAAAAATTAAGCAATTTACAATTCTTTGTTTGCTTATAAATAAAACAATGTTACTCATGTTTTTTGTGGTTTTACAGATCTATTTATCTGAATGTATCAGAATCAATTTATACAATCATTCTGATTTAGATCACATAGCGTCGTACGTGGTCACCAGGAGTTATAAACACGTCTCTCACAGATGCTGTGCATCGTCACATCCCAAATAATAGTACAAGTTTTACATAACAATAAAACTTGTATTATTGTGGAGAGACGATGCACAGCATCATTTTAAGGCTCCTGGTGAGAGTCTGCTATGAGGTAAGAAGCGTAGTGTCGCCTTTTATACGTTCCGGCGCCCTACCACCTGAGACCACGTGACTTCCGGCGATCGCTGATTGGTCGAAAACAGCAACCGGAAGTGAACATCATTGGATAATCAAAGGGAAGTATACAGCGCCCTCTCTCACAGATGCTGTGCATCGTCTCTCCAAAATAATACAAGTTTTATTGTTATGTAAAACTTGTACTATTATTATTATAGAAATTTAATATAATTTAAAAGGTGAATTAACTTGCGTATCTTAGAGTTGGTAATAAATTTACATTTATTATTTGTTTACCCGACTGCAGGGAAACCCAAAAGATGGGTTATGTTTTAGTGCGTAAGTCTGTCAGTTTCTTCGTTCCCTTGGAACTGATAAACCAGTAAACAATTTTTTATAAATGATGATGAAATCCATTTATGTTATTGGATTTATCTTTAGAGTGCGAGTGCTACTGCATACAATAATTTAATCGCAATCGGATTTTTCGTTTCGTTTTTAATCAACTTTTTTTTGTAGGTTAGTAAACACTAACAGAAAAGAAAAATATTTAGCAAAACATATAAATATGAAGCCGTTGTGGAGCAAAACTCCATTGTTTAATAATAAACGCGATGGATGTTTTAAAAGCGTTGATTTCCGCCACTCACCACGCAATGCCTCCAAAAGTCGGCAAAAAAATGGGGAATAGAAGTGTCTTCCCCCTGCCAATCCTGCTATGTGCGGGATACAGTTTGAAGGTAATAAAATATAATGATTCCATCGTATAGGAATATTTTCTCGATTTTTTTTAAAGCGGGTATACTAAAAAAATAATAGACACGAGTAATATTAATACAAGTTGTTGATCTAACATTACTAGGCACAGTTTCTCAGTGATGCAAGTGCAAGTGATTTGTGAATACACTAAAAATATTATTTTATACACATTCTCATTATAAATAAGAACTTTGGAAGACAGCAGGCAGGCTAAAGTAAGAAAATACATAATATTATATAACTAATGTTTATTCGTGGATTCACCCGCGTGGACTAAATGATTCTAGGTATTACGCGTTTTCTTTATAATTGTTTTAAATTTTAATCTTTTAAAGGTATTTATTTATTAATATAGATTCATAATAATCTATACTGTAATATTATAAAGCTAAAGAGTTTGTTTAGTGAAACGCAGAAACTTTAGGAACTACTGGTTCGAACGGAAAAAAATATTATGTTAAATGTCGAGGCAAGATTTTGGCTCGATTACATCACTGCCAACAAAAGTTGAGTAACAATAAATCGACGGAAAGCTGAGAACGAAAGTGTCTAAATGGGAATGAAGTGTCTTTAGTATTAGGTTCCCAGGTTCCCTCTATATCAGACCCGGCTATATCCGACACACAGTGTGAAGTTAAAAAACTATGAATAATAG
Organism: Heliconius numata; assembly: GCA_016802625.1. NCBI lineage: Eukaryota > Metazoa > Arthropoda > Insecta > Lepidoptera > Nymphalidae > Heliconius > Heliconius numata. The sequence goes on along the minus strand of JAEBDU010013311.1, from coordinate 707,201 downwards.
TAATTGGGCCACAATCGAATAGCAGCATTTTATACTAAGTAATATCCATTTCAACATGTTATGTAGGTAGGTCATTGTTTTATAGTTTGTAAATCTTACCCTCAGTTCAAGATTAATTTTTAGAATTACTTATTTTTCAGCTTCACGCTGTATTCTGCATACAGTAGAGTAGGGAGAGGGAACCTGGGAACCTAGTGTTAAGACACTCCGTTCCCATTAAGATACTTTCGTTCCCCACTTTCCGTTGGATTCTGCAGCCATTGCGTGTTGAGTGCCTCCTTACCAGGGCTTGGCTTATTTCCTCAAGTGGGAATCGAACCCACAATCAGTCACGTGTGCCCCTTGCATTTCACGCTTGTGCCCCTGCGTCACGATCACGAGTGGCCTCAGTTACTTATTCTCGTCTAATAATATATCATTATTTTCTAATTTAGTAATCTTAGACAGACGTACTGTAATGGCTCTTCATACAGACTGTGTTTTTTTACCGACTTTTGTAATAGAAGGTTATCAATTCGATTATATTTTTTTTATTTTTATTACCTCAGAACTTTTGTTTTTGAGGGTTTTTTATTAACTAATGCTTCCCGTGTGGTCATATCTTAGTTTGGCTTATTTCTGACAAAGGCATCCATGAGAAAATCACATAAGTCTTAAATTTGTATTGCATTCAATATCATCCTACTGATTTATATGATTCTTTTTTATTGTAAAGATACACTTCAAGGATAATTTGGATCATCGGAATCGGTTGGCGTGATATTGTTTTATTCGTCTATTTGTAGCGCACATGCCTAATGCAAATTTAATACTTATGTAATTTTCTCATATATACCATTGTCAGAAATGGACCAAAATAAAATGGAAAGCACTAACTTAATAATAAAAAAAGTCATCAATATCGGTTCACCCAGTCAAAAGTTCTGAGGTATCAAACGTGAAAAAAATACAGTCGAAACCTCGATTACCGATAACCTCCTTTACTTTCAAAAGTCGGTTTAAAAAATAATTATCTTTTATTTTATTGTATATTTTTCTTATTGTACATACAAGTCTATATATATTTATTAATTTTGTACGTAATGTCTGAAAACTGGACAATTTCTGAAAATGATTCAGCACGTTTTCTTACTTATTTGGTATTACTGCATACACTCGTAGCATACATGAGGAGCTGAATGCACAAGAAATAATATCTGAAGTAAGTTGTTATAAAATAAAATTGATAACATAATATGATGAAAAATATTTTTATTTTTTTTAAATTCTTTATAAAATGAGGGACAGAGGATCTTAACACATGGATTCTTCTGCTTCTTCTGCTTCACATTGTTACCCTATATAGTCCAGGGTAGTGAGAGGGAACCTGGGGAACTTAGTGTTAAAACACTGTTAATTATAATCATGATATACCTTAAGGTGTTCAAATGGAAGTATATAAGAGTACACTCTAAGCACTAGAGATAATTCATTGAAACTGAAATGGGCGTAACAGACGGACAACAAAGTGATACCATAAGGGCTTTTTTCTTTTGACATACGGAATCTTAAAAATAAATTAAAAAGCCTAATTGTGGTATTAAATTCTATTTAAAAAAACGACCAATTTTTCATGTCGTAGCCGATATATGTATAGCGAGGTGGGCAGAAAGTCCTTAGAGTTAAGACACTTCGTTACCTTTACCTAGAGTTAAGAAACACATTGCAGAAATTGAGAGTTTTCCGCTAAGTTTTCAAAACATCGTATGTTAAGTGGCGGAACTCAACGCCACGCTTAAAATATAATAATTAATGCTATTATATTTATTTAATTGATCAATTAACCAAATGACAATAATTATGACTTGAAAATAATCGATTTAGTATCGATGTCCGACGTATATGAAAACAATACCTCATTAGCGTTATCGGCTTACACAGCTCGTAACAATAAAAAAATAAATAAAATAACGTTTAAAATTGACTTTCAGTACACAATTTCACGTTTGAGAGAACGATATACATAAGTATTTATTTCAGGTATGAAGAAAATTTTCTATATATTTCGGGAAGGGAGTCAAGTGAACCAAATATTGTGTGCGTTTCTGAGTAAGTATATTTATATTTGAATATTTTTGTATGTCTGTATTTACAGAGAGATGATGCCGTCGTAGCGCAGCAGCTCAGCGTCAAACTGTAGACGCAACGATTGTGGTTCGATTCCAATTTGGAGAAACTAATTCTTTTCATTTCTTCGCTATAACATCAATTCAAAGGTAGCGCTGAGTTCTGCTCATCACGCAATATCTCGAAAATTAGGTGTAAAGAGAAATAGAGTGTCTTGCAGGTTATATAGAAGGAACCTATTGTAGGTTCCCTCTACGTAATCTGCTATATGTTGAAAACAGCGTGAAGTTAAAAAAACCTGTATAATTGTATTACGTATCGATATTAGATTCATAATTTTAAATATTAAATTATTTTCAGTATGCATACCGATCTACAGCTACGGAGCGTGCATAGGATGGATGTCGCCCATGACACTCCTGCTGCAGTCGAATAGATCACCCAAAGGAGTACCTCTATCCGATGTAGAAGTATGAACAATTCACGTTTTAATTTAAGTCTATAATTCTTATATTTTTTAGAAATCAAGCATGTTGTGTAAAAATCCTTCCTTCTCTATTTTCTATTCATGATAAAGGCACTTAAACACAGAAGATACAGGGTGGAGTTGCTCAACGACATGTTACCATTATGAGGCCGTCGTGGAACAATAGCAGCGTATTTAAAGGGGGTAACGAGTTCAATTCCCCCTCCAGGGGAACGGTTACATTTTAAATTATATTCACTTCCCCGCTCTGATAGAAAAAGTGATTCATCAGCATTGAGTCCCGCAATGTTTTGAAAATTGAGCAAAATGTGGCAGGTGTTAAGACACAAGCTCTAGATTCTCTATGTCTACCTCCTATGCAGGAAAATACTTTAAGTTACTTTAAAAAAAACTATTATAATGTTCTCAGTAACATCTCAACCCACAATCTTTCAATCACAAGTCTCAATTGAGCAACGACAAATATAGTTTCAATGAAAATGAATTTTTAATTACGTTATAGTCATTCATTCGAAGATTATTTTTAGCAACAGAGAAGGCAGAGGGAACCTAATGCTACAACATCCCGTCCTCCTCTTTCCACCTAATTATCGAATTATGGCGTATTTTGCTGAGCTCAACACTAAAATAAAGTTACTGATAAGTGCAGTTGTACCTCGCTCTGGTAACGAAGCAACGCGCGGCGTTGTCCGCCACTCAACACGCAATATCTCCAGAATTGGCGGATAGTGGGGAACGGAAGTGTTTTAGTAGGAACGGAGTGTCTTAACACTACTTCTAGGTTTCCAGTTATCAACACACCTATAACATTATGTTTTAGATATCATGGATGGCATCATTGCCGTATTTAGTATGTGTTCCGGCGACGTACCTCGTGGCTCTGCTAGGAGATCGGTACGGGCGAAAGTTCGCTTTGCTGTTTATGAGTGCAATAAATGCGGTAAGAGAGTTAAGATTTATTTTAATTAAAAATATGAAATAATATCTGAAAAACAGAATTTGGCCCACTTGTTTTTTTTATAAAACTTGACACCCCCTCCACCACTCCTTCGGTGGGCGAGCCCCACTGGTGCTTGTCCGGTTTTTCTTATATTTTGTGTATAAGAATAAAATTATTTAATTTTCAGATGGTGTGGTTACTAAAACTATCCTCAATGAACATATGGGTATTCATCACGGCTAGAATACTAGTGGGAGTCGTGATGGCGGGCAGCTGCGTCACTTGTCCAACTTATATAAAAGAGATAAGCGAAGATAATATTCGGGGGTCTTTAGGATGTTGGGTGAGATTTTTTTCTACAAAACTATTGGTATATATTTTGGAAAAAAGCTGTGATAGTTTTTTTATATATTACTTAAAATATACACTCACAGTTTATTAAAAAACTTTGAAACCCCAACTCCCCCCGGATAGTACGATACTGTCAGCAAGAATCTAGGGCAGTACATAAGGGAATTAAAAAAAACGTTGACGTTAGTTTGATATTATTATTATGTTAATTGACAGACGATGCCAACTCAGTTGGGTTTCCTCTGCCGACCCCGCTATTTGCGGGATACAACGAAAAAAAATATTAGTAACTAAGAATTTTGTACTAGATATGACACATTCTTTAGTTACTGTTAAAAGGTCTATCCAACAGCAATAGTTCTGTTTTGATTCGAACTAATAACTAACCTGAGATTTTCGTATTCCACCAAACAAACTTCACGCTGTATCCTGCATGCAGCAGATTAGGCAGAGGGAATCTGGAAATCTAGTGTTATGATGTTTCCATTAAGATGCGTTGTCTCGTTATCAGAGCAAATCTTCGTGTGGGAATCGTATCCTCGAGAGGGAATTGAACTCACAACCTCTCCCACTTACAGTTTTACGCTCGTGCGCCTGCACCACAACTAGCCTCAACAAACTTCAGCTTTATAATATTCATATAGATTGTAGATAATTTTCATGTTTTTTATTTCATTTTTCAGGGTGCCCTGTTTTTCACAATTGGTAGTCTATCGGCTTACATTGTAGGAGATCTGTTGAGCTACCAAACGAATTTGATATTGTTTCTGGCCGTTCCTGTAGTACATTTTATCATATTTCTAACAATGCCCGAATCTCCTTCGTATCTTATTAAAAATGGTAAAACTGAGGTAAATATATGGAATATTTCTTTACGCAAAAACAAATAATGATTATTAATTTAACAGCAACTCGCAATAAGAACGGAGTTGTCTGACCATTACGTTATCTTTAATTAATTGCAGCGTAAAGCTATAAAAAATGTGGAAAGTTAGTGAGCTAAGCAGGCTCCAGTTATTTATATAATAGGATTTCTGGATAACTTTACATATATATACATTTAATTTACAGGACGCAGCAAAGGCTTTGGTTTGGCTCCGTTGTCGGCATGAGTACGATCATAAAGTCCAAGAAGAAATTGATTTCCACAGAAAAGAGCAACGGAATGATGAAAGAAAAGATTTCTTTTTGTTGAAAACAGTTTGTAAGTAATATAAAAAATATGTGAAGTATTATATTATAAGTATACGTTCTTTACTTGCTTTTCTATTTAGAAGCATTGCTTAGTTGGATTTGAGTTGTATTGTGATTTGTGTACTAGCGACCCTTGCGGCTTCGCTCACTTATACTACGCAATTATCTATTTATCATCTGAATTAATGTCATGATTCAAAAAACCTCATTTTAAAGGCAACACCCATACATTTGTTAACAAAACGTATACTAAATGTTACGGGAAAGTTGCCAAAATAAAACTGTGAAAACTGTATTAAAATCGGTTAAGCCGTTTTACAGATTAACGTAAGCAAACACACAGACAAACAGTTTAAATTTTAAAAAATCTTTGTTTTGATATTTTTCGTATCAGAAAATATGGTATGAATTATCTATAATATGATTATTTTTCCAAATATTTTTTTAGAATAAACTAGACTAAAAGGTTTTCATAATTTAAAACTTATGGTAAATTTAAAAACGTCCTGCCACGTTTAATTTTTTTTCCGAAAAATATTTTTCTTTCCTCGCTATAGAATAACACATTTTTTTTCAGTAACAGAAAAGTTATTGTTCAGAGCATTTCAAATATCACTAATAGCAGCGTTGGCTAGAGAACTTTGTGGCGTGGTTCCGGTGTTAAACTTCGCTGGTGATATATTCAGTTCTGCGTCGGATGTCACAGGTTTGGTTCTCAGCCCCAACCAACAAGCTATGGTGCTAGGAGTGGTGCAGTTATGTGGTGCTACCACGGCGTCTGGTATTGTTGATAGATGCGGGAGAAGGGTAAGTTTTTATTCTTTTTTTTATTGAAATAACATAGGCATAAAATAAAATGCTTAATTCTGATATATATAGTAATATCTATGTTAGATTTTTAATATTTTTAATTGTAATAAAAAGAATAATTTTAATAAATTATTCTTAATATATAGCGCTATATATTTTTTTACAGCCTCTCCTCTTTATAACATGCATAATATCGGGTGTCAGTATGTGTGTGTTGGCCACGTGGTTCCTTCTGACCGACTTCAACATATGGGTACCGGCGTGGGTTCCCGTACTTACATTGTGCATCTGTGTGTTCTGTGACGCTTCGGGACTGATGCCGATAGCTGTAGTTATAGCTGGTGAAACATTCTCTTTTAAGGTAAATTTAAAAATATATATAGATTCTTGTTTTTCATATTACCTAATATACATTTATTAACTTTTATTTTTATTTATATACTCAAGACTTTTTTTTTTATGGATAAAGATTTTACCATTTAACCTTTTATACCACATTGTGGCAAGTGAATATAAGATTTCGAAATATATTTTACGAAGTTCACTTTGTTTTTAAATAGTAATATACAAGTACTTTTTAGGTTTCTCCTTTACGCCGGTTTCATTCATAAATAACATAACTATGAATGAAAGCGGCATCTCCAGCTCGATCTTAAACTTGAGAGCCATTTATAAATTCGGATTTAGGGTATTTATGTCAACTCCTACAACTGTAAGCCCAGTAAAACGAACGAACTTTACTTTAGTATTTTAAGTATAATAAGAACGGAATGTCTAAAAACTAGGTTCCCTCTGCCTACCCTGCTGTTTGCGGGATACGGATAAAAAAATAAGAAGATATATCATAAATTACTATGTATTCAAGATAGTATTTACAAAATATAACAAACAAATACTTTAACAACATTATTAAGTTTTAATAATTTCAATAACACTATTATATTATATTTTCAGTATCGAGGAACAGTATTGGCAACTACAATGGCAGTATCCTCCTTTGCAGACTTCTTTCAACTTCTATTCTTTAAGCCCTTATCAAAATCTATAGGCGTGTATGTCGCCTTTTACTTTTTTGGAGCAATGTGCCTCTTAACATCATTGTACGTTATATTTGTTGTACCTGAAACTAAAAATAGGAAATTAGAAGAAATTTATTATGATTTACAGACGAAAAAAGAAAAGAAAGAATTCAATCAAGTAAATATGTAATAATAATAATAGCTAGAGAGATTCGAGTGTGAAGAAGATATAGTGGTTTAATTGGCAGTGTATTACGCTGCATATTGCCTTATATTTTTTAGAAAAACACACTTTTTTAAATAGAAAAATTGAGCCGAATGGAAATTGAACCCACACTCCTTACATGTGCAGTGCCACTGCACTATCTTGGTCATTAAAATCGTTGTGCTTAAAGACTGTTCTGTAAACAATTTTATTAGTTTAATATTTTAAATAGACTATAAGATGAGTAAGTAATAATTTATTAAACAGATATGTATATGTATATGATGGTGTCTCTTTCTTTATTATGTGAAGAAAAAGAGATAGAGCTAGTTAATATTATAATTGATAAGAACGCATGCCGTAAAATATATCCTATAGGCTAGCGATTGATAATTTTATTAAGATTTTTGTTAATAACTGATGCATTTATTAAAGATATTTTGAATTAAAAGTTATGTTTTATTTACACCTAGCGGACCGCTTGTGGCTTCGCCTGCTTACCTATAATACTTTTATTTTACCAAAATATTGATTATATAATTGATATCTTCAATCGTCAACAACTTGTTTTCATAATTCAGACCAAATCGAAAAACAAATAACCAATTTTCACTAAATAAAACAAAAGAAAACCACGTCGCCAAAGAATCAAAACGACAACTGCGTAAAAGACTTTCGATTGTGATCAGGGATAGATACTAACCAGTATAACGATATCGACTGAAGAGGATATAGGTACTCTGTCCCTGACTAAGTGTAAACTCTACGTGGTTGCTTGAGAGGATATCGTCGGCGGCAAGGGCGCCCACCACGGGACATGAGCCTAGGCTTACGGCCAGAACAGACCGTTGAATTATTTTAATGAATTTCCATAAGCTTTCACTCGTTAGTTTCAATTTGTATGTCAAATAAAAAACGTTTAAATATGACCTTGCAATACTCTTTTTTGTCACAAAATATATCTAAAACCAAAATCCACCGTAATGCTATTTAGCCTATACCTATAGCACTTCTGAAGAATGTAAAAAGTCGCTATATCACTGACATGGATATTTAAGATATCACAGTTTTAAAATACGGAAGCAGAACAGTCGTCGCGTCGTGACCTTTCGCGAGTATCATATATGACCGTATGTGATCCTTTAAATGTTCTAAATAAAAGTCAGCGACAGCATATATCTATTTTCTAGAGATAACGTACAGTAATCACTTTTATGTTTAACAAATAAAAAATAAAGCTTTATTTAGGAAATTATTTTACATGATATAAAATTAATACTCTCTCAATTGAATGCATGTCGCTTCATTTGAAGATATATATATTAATACTAGCGGAAGCACGCAGCTTCGTTTACTTATTTAGAGGTGAATTCTAATAAACCATGAAACGTGTTCAATGAAATATTTTTAAGACTCTCAGTTTCAAATTTTATAAAAATCGGTGGCGATTTAAAGATTTTTCCATACGACCTTTCAACCCCTTATTTGCACCCCTAGGGGACGAAGTAAAATAAACCACGAAACATGTATTCAATGAAATATTTTTAAGAGTCTAAGTTTCGATTTTTATAAAAATCGGTGGTTATTTAAAGATTTTTCCATGCAAACTTTCAACCCTTATTGGCACCCTTAGGGGGTAAATTCTAAAAAATCGTGAAACATGTGTTCAATGAAATCTATTTCAGAGTCTGAATTTACAATTTTATAATAATCGTTGCCGATTTAAATTATTTTCCATACAAACTTTCAACCCCTATTTCACCCTTTTAGGGTTAAAATTCTTCAAAATCCCTTCTTAGTGGATGTCCAGATTACAAAAGAAAACATCTGTCCAAATTTCACGTTTCTACGCACAGCGGTTACGGCTATGCGCGCGTCTTACCTCAGTCAGTGAGGACAAGTCCTTTTATATATATAGATAACTGGACAATAACCCTTTGCCTATAAGACATCGTTCGCAATTTAAAAAATAAAAAAAATCAGTTCTTCGCTCTAGTAACATGATGAATTACAGCGTAGAATTCCGCAACTCAACACATGACGTCACCTAAATTGTTCGCCATCGGTCGTCTTAACGCTAGGTTCCCTTCTAATTGCGGTATACATCTTCACTTTCTAGAATAAAATATGTGTCAATGTATTAATAATTGTAAAGGTTAATAAGAGCATTGTTTTAATCTGAGAACTCCGACCTCTAACGAGATAAAAGCTCAGGACCAAAATAAACAAATAGTGATGTGCAGCATATTTCCAAATGGGATTTATCCTATAATAATAGGATTTATAGAACTACAAAATTCAACATTTTCTTGTAGTTCTCCTGATATTCATTTACTTTGTCTTTTCCAAAAAAAATAAATAAAAAATATGCCATCGCCATCATATTATGTTAAACAACAAATAGAGCGATTTACATTTTATATTGTAAACAATGGTATTGATAGATTTCTCAGACTTGCAGACAAAAGCAGAGTGAACATAGAACTTGGCATCCATAGAGATCGCCCATCTATGTATTGTATTTAGATGCCAAGTTCTGTGTTGACTCGGAATAAAATTCAATTTATCCGGACTAATCTCTGGAATTGATTTTTATGGGATTTTCACTGAATGCTAGAGGGTGCTTATACTAAGGGTTTCCCGTGGGATAAAAATACTGTTTCCATTAAATACAACAGTTTCAGAGAACAAAGATAAATAAAATACTAAAAACTTTAAACTAAAATTTGTATAGTGTTTGACAGTGGATATAATCGGGACAATAGGGATGAGTCGCGAAACTCAAGGCCAGAACCCTTAATAATAAATATAAGATAATAAAAATTCCATCACAGAAATCCCACGGGACTATGATACCGACTCAAACAATTCCGCAATCCAGCTCAAGATATAAGCTAACTTGATTCATACATCATAGTAATACAATCAGTTTGTTTATAATTATGCGTGACGAAGACTACTTGTGTCGTGAACCTTTGTTGCGTCGTCCGCGTACGTGTTTTCTTATTACATCTCTCCATCTCTCATAAGTCTCCGTTCAAAGAAAAGTATTTTTTAATTAATTTTACTCATCTACATATTCCTTTAAGAGTGATACATTAATTTCAACGCTCCTCTAACGTTTTGATATCATTAAATTTATTTTTCTGCAAAAAGCCTGTAGAAGCTGAGCACAAAACCTTGAGAGCACGGTGGCCGAGGGTGTAATTAAAAAGCTAAAATCATCCAATTTTATTTTACCGATTTGTAATACAGGCCATTATTTTGGTGAAACAGCTCCTTTTCTTATGCATGTAGGGCTGTCTTAAGGTTCCATATCTCAAAAGGTAAAAACGAGTACAAAAGGTTAAAATCTATGAGGGTCTCATAGGATTTGTTGTTCGTCTGTCAAGAATCATCTCGAGATCGCGCCGAGGTATCAAGCTGAAATTAATATCAAATATTCAGGTCTGTGGTCTGTCTCAGCTGACTTCAAGCTGGATTTTTCTATGTACTTCAGCACATAAAAAACCAAGCTTATAAGTCAACTCAATCAAAAAATACCAGCATTTTTACGTTTGTGCTGAACCAACCTCCATGAACATCTTCAAATACGGATGCCATATTTTAGCCTACTTTTAGACGTGAGTTATTGGTGGCTTTGGACAACTTTCACGAGCTGCTGACCACTCAGATGGCAATCTGTTTGTGAAGTGTAGTTCACAGTGTAGTGGTGGATCCTTGTTTCATCCGTTGTCACTTATAAACGCAAAAAAATCTTTCACTTCAGTTGAAGAGCCTCCAAGAGCGTTCAGAGTCGACGGCCCTTTGTTGTTGCTAGTTCAGTGTTGCAATGTCATTTCATTTTACAGTTTTTAAATATATTTGAAAGGTATTTTTATTTTTTTCTAAAACCACAGCCGATTTTATGTCACCAGATTTTAAATATTTCATGTCTTAGTAGGAATCGAATCCACAAACAGTCAAATTTCTATTGTACGCTTTTACCCCTGCCTATCAACAGATATGCGACAGTTTGAGACAATGATAACGAGATATATCTATAAATGTTTTTTTTCAGGCCAGAAGAAAAGTTTGTATACATTCCGTGATGGGAGTCAAATGAATCAAATATTATGTGCTTTTCTGAGTAAGTATATGTATGTATTAATATTTTTTTTATAACTATGTGCATTTCATAAATTAATTAGATTGTCGTCGTAACAAATACCTGACCAGAGACAAATACCTGAGCAGACCGTGCAAGCGAGAGCGCGAAACAAGCATGATTTTTTTTTTCAATGTTTTCCGTTTTACTACGGTGTTGAGTTGTTGAGTGGTTTTAATCCATAGGGATTATACGAAACCAAAGAAGATCAAATATGCGAGTATACCTACGATTTTTATATATTTTTTAGATATGACTGAGTTATACTTATCATACGTTATATATAACACTAGGTTTTCAGGTTTCCTCTATCTATTCTACTGTGCGGGATACAACATGATAAGTGAAATATTTTTTTTCAATTTGAACCCCTTTTTTCAGTAGCCCCTAAGGTTGCCGCGTTCAAGTAAACAAATTATTCAGCTTTATGATATTAATATAGATTAGTCATATCTCTTTATTGCCTTGCCCTAAATTGCTAAAGACGGCGAGCTACTTTTTATATACTAACTAGCGGCCCGCTCGCGGTTTCACCAGCATGAACTATGTTATTATTAATTTCTGTCTCCATGACTACGTCCTAGTGACGTCTATGCAAAATTTGAGACTCCTAGCATTTGTAGTAACGTAGTTTCATACAAACATTCGACCCCAAAAACAGCCCCTTAGAAGTCGAATATCGCAAATTCCCGTCTTACGCCCAATATTAATAATGTATCTCCGATCTCCAGTTAACGTCAATCTTGGATTTTTTGACATGTCTATCCAATCACTAACCTGCATGCCCTCCTCCATCTCTGTCTATTTCAATCTATGGTTGCAATTTATGGATAAGGATTGATTATTAACATCGGGCGTTAGCGAGCACCTACGTCCTATAAGTAACTCCTATGCAAAATTTCAGTTTCCTAGCACATGTAGTTTCTAAGATTTCGTGATGAGTGAGTGACCTTTCGATTTTATACATATAGATACTAACAGTTATAGATATAATAAAATACTATTTCAAAATATTAATTAATTATTTAATTTATAACTTTCTAAATTTGACATTACGTGATATTTTTGTGAAGATACGAGTAACAACGGTTTCTTACGCTATTCGTTTGAATATTTAACGCTATCATTAACTTCGTTTTGAACGAAAAGCCAAAGGTAAGGTAAAGGTAGTCTGCTGTAAGATTAACAGCGTTTTCAATTTCGACAGGCTAAGAAAATAAAATATTTTTAGATTTTTAAGCTTCAACTCGTGTTAAGTTTCCATTAAGACACTTCCGTTACCATTTTTCATTGAATTCAGGAGGCATTACGAGTTGAGTGGCGGATCTCAACATGGTAACAAGGGCGGCCCTTTGCCATGTTACCATAGTGAGGGAAATGATAGTATCAAATATTTCATTTCCTCGAATGGGAATCGAACTCATAGTCATACGCTGGTGCCCCTGCGCCACTGACTGGCCCCGTAAAATTAATTTGAAAAATAAAATAAATTAATGATAAGTGGGTACAACAAAAAAAGTAGTATAAAATTATTTAAATAAACTATTAACCTTTACTAGAATTAATGAGGAACCTAGAATTAATTATCTTATTATTCTAACTTAATTAATATAAATAACATTGTAATCATTATTATATACGAGTAGATCATTAAACGTTGCAAATATGCGATGTATTCTTTTTTTTTTGTAAAAAATTGTGAAAAACAAAAATGAAATATTGCGGAGTGTTCGGTGAAGGAAGTAAAGTGAATCAAATAATATGTGCTGTTTTGAGTAAGTGTATGCATGTATTGTATACATTAGGGTCCGACTGAAAAAATATTTTCAGCCGCCCCAAATGAAAACGAACCTTAGGCTATGGTCATAGGTTCGCCTTAGTATCGGCTGAAATGAGAAAAGGTCGTTTAGAGGTCGTCTTCAAATGTTTTTATCTCATATTGCATGATCTGAAGTTTCACTGTTTCCAAGATATTTGACATATAAATAGATATTATACTCAAGCGATATACACCCCATTTGATGATTTAATAACGCTGCCTAAATATTGGGACCTATTTATAATAAGCTTATCGCAAGTTGTCACTTTTAATTAGTATTTTATCAAAGATTTAAAAAAATACACTTGCTTTGTACTCTCCTATGTAGCAGAATTAAGTAAATTTATTAGAACTCTTGAAACCTTTGTTTCAGTAAATCTCCCAGTGATATCTTACGGCGCGAGTATAGGATGGATGTCTCCGATGTCTCTGTTGCTGCAGTCCAATGATTCACCTAAAGGAGTTCCTCTTACTGATGCTGAGGTATTTTTAAGAATATTTATTTTTATGAAGTGCTAGGATCCTTCTGAATACCCTGCTAAGCAAGAAAAGTGTGGATTTAATGAAAATTGTAATATAAATACTCGTAAATTGTTTTGTACATTGTTTTCGAAAGTTTTGAATTCCATTTCATAGATGTCAATAGTTCAGAGACAAATTGTGATATAGTGTTATTGTAGATTAGTTTTGTTTAATATTTACCGCCTACGTTAAAATTTTTAGGTGTCTTGGATGGCAGCTGTACCATATTTAATATGTGTCCCAGCCAATACATTTATTGCCTTCTTTGTGGATAAATATGGTCGTAAATTAGGCTTAATTTTGGTATCACTTGCGGGAGCAGTAAGTACCTAGTTTATATCATATTTTTTCAATTAATTTATAAATTTATTTCACTTTTCTATGTTGCTTTATTAAACCAGACTGTATATTAGTCAAAATTTACAAAAACACTAGTGGTGCGTGTAAAATAATGTACATATAGTACATATGGAAATATACAAAAGTACTATCAAAAGTCATCTTAATTAAAACTATTTTTTTTTAAATGTGAAAATATATTTTTAACAAGGTTAGTTGGACTTTATTGCTCGTTTCCCTGGACATTTGGGCCATGATCCTAGCGCGGGCTCTGGTCGGCATCACCATGTCTGGGTGTTACATTATCTGTCCTATATATACTAAGGAAATTAGCGATGACAAAATAAGAGGTGCTTTAGGATGTTTTGTAAGTATACCTACAGAAGTTATTCTCTTCTTCTTCTGAATCATCTATACTATATGCTTATAATAATATAGATTGTAGCATAGATTTCTACTTGAGAAAATTTAATATTTCATATTTTAATTTCTTCGCTCTGGTAACTAAGCAAAGTGCAGCGTTTATCTCCGCCACTTAACATGCTTTAAGTTTGTCTAAAACCGATAAAGAGTTCGATTCTCAATTTTAATTTAAACGTTTTTGCATATACATACATAATATGTTTCCAGATAATTTTGTTTCACACGATTGGTAATTTGTTTATATATATTTTGGGAGACCTTTTGGACTACTATCAAGTTCTCTGGATATGTCTGGCTGTACCAATTATTCACTTGGCCGTTTTCATTTTCATGCCTGACTCGCCCTCGTATCTAGTGAAGACAGGACAAGTTGAGGTATTGTTTATTTATTAACAGATATGATTTGTGTTAACCGTCTTATTAACAAAGAATTCAGTTATTTTTTTTTGGGTGGCATTATAAAGTTAGAATAAACCAGCGATCCAAACACGCTTTCACACGCTTAAACTTATTGTGATATTATAGCCAAATTATCCTTTATTATGATGTATAAGCTATATTACTGAATGTTTTATTAATTCACTGAAATTTTCGCGTAAAAGTGTAAAAACTTTCACATATAAAATTTTAATAAGATTTTTTTATTATTTTGTATATATACCTAGCGACCTGTACGTCATGATTCAGTCTAGCGACTCATATAATTTTTGTGATATAACTATTTATTTAATTTATAACACGAGTATTATAAACATTTAAATATCGTATAATATCTCCTGTAACACAGAAAGCAACTAAAGCAATCACTTGGCTTCGGTGTAAACCTGAGGGTGATAAGGAAGTACAAGAAGTCTTAAACGTTATTATAATAGAACAAAAGAAGGATGATGAAGCTAACCAATTCTTACTCAAAACTATTTGTACGTTGTTCTTAATGTAACTATTAATTTTAGAATATATTTCAATTCTAGGCCAGTCGTGATGCAGGGGCAGATGATAAACGCGATACGTTGTGGGTTCGATTCCCACTCGAATAATAAAATATTTAATATTTCCATTTGCTTACTCTGGCAAAGCGTGGCATTGATTTCCGTCACTTATCGCGCATTGCCTCCAGAATTCAGCGAAAAGTAAAGAAAGAGTTATTTAACACTAGGTTTGGAATACAGCATGACGCTTAAAAAATCGAATTAATCATTCACGATGGCTACTACTTTTAAATTTTTAATGTCGTAATTTCAGTTACTGACAAGATTTTGTACAAAGCCTTCCAAATAGCAATGATATCGACTTTAGCTAGAGAAGTGTGTGGAGCCATACCTGTGTTAAATTTTGCGGGCGAAATCTTCACGTTAGCTGCCACTGATGAAGGTATTACGTTAACACCGAACCAGCAAGCAATGCTGCTCGGTGCAGTACAAGTCGTAGGATCGATTATCGCTTCTAGCCTTGTGGAAAGATCTGGGAGAAAGGTAACTGGTATTGAATTTCTTTTTAGTTAATTTTTTTTTTTACTTTCACGCTGTAAGTGATTCAGATACCCGCACATACCAGAGTAGGCAGAGAAATCCTGTCAATTTTCTATTAACTCATGGAAATTAAATTCTAAGTTCCCAGGTTCTCTCTGCCTATCCAGTGACAGTGCAGTGCTGGACATAGCGTAAAGATGAAAACAAAGCGAAAAATATGTAGATCATAAGGGGATGTCGCAATTTAACACGAGGTCTATTTCGATCAGTCTTCTGATGTACATAGATAGATTACCACATTTCTTTGTAACTTTAGAGTTTCTACATATATTTAAAAAAAATCTATAGCTAAACTAAAATGAATTGTCTATAAGAGTCTATAGACGGCTCAACCATAAAAATTTTACATTTTACAATATTTCTTTAATTTTTAACAGCCTCTTCTCTTCGTAACTTCATTGATTTCTGGCCTCAGTATGGGAATCCTAGCTTCATGGTTCTTGATGCGAGACTATGGTATTATCGCTCCATCGTGGATACCATTGTTCACGTTATGCCTCTGCATCTTCTGTGATTCTTCTGGTCTTCAGCCCGTGTCTGTTGTACTGTCTGGAGAAATCTTCTCTTTCAAGGTACACTCTTTTTATTATAGCGTTAAGGTTTTGCCATCTAAGACGCAAACAACAAGGAATATTTCATATCAAACGGGGTAGATCAAAAAAGTTTTCATTTGCAGGAGAAAATACAAACGACCTCGTTTAAAAAATATTCAATAGCTCGCTCAATAGATATTTGAGTTATTGAACACCTAAAACATTATTAGACATCGCTAGATTCACCATGCCTGTCTGAACTTTTAAAACAAAAACATTTTAAAAGTTTTCATGAAGAAATCAAATTTATTAAAATCCTATCACTTAGCATTTCTTTAATAGAAATGATTTATTATTATTAAAAAATTTTATTATAGTATTTACAAATATTGTTTTTTTTTCCAGTACCGAGGCACTGTTATAGCGATGGCCATGTGTGGTTCTTCTTTATCGGACTTCCTACAGCTATTATTCTTTAAGCCAATTGCAAAATCAATCGGAATTCACGTTTCGTTTTACTTTTTCGGTATTATTTGTATATTTATGGCAGCATACGTTTTAATAGTAATACCAGAGACAAGAGCCAGGTCGTTAGAAGATATTTACAGGGATTTGGGTAAAAATCAAGATGAAGATGATTATCCAGAAATTCAAAACAGTAAAAATAAAGAAATTAATAAAAATTGAAAACTTAGTTTTAGTACCTTTTTTTATTTTTTTATAATAATTGTAAATCTGGTTACTTAAATGTGGTAATGGTATTTTAAAATATTCTATTATTAAATACTATTATTTCACACATGAATTATAAGCGTTCCTTATATTCTAATGAATAACCAAACTGGAACTAAATTAAACAAGTTTTATCAAAAATAATGGTTATTATATACATATGTAAATATTTTAAAGTAAAATATGATAATAGTACTATTTGTATAATCGAAAATTATATTATATTTATTTCCCTATACCGTAAAAAATACAAGTCATCATCGTTTGAAGTCAGTAATAAATTAATTTTTAACAAAAAGAAAAACCGACTTCTAACAAGGAACTAAAAAGTGAAAAATAATTTTACAAAGATTTTATAATTTTGAAGTCGGTGCCAAGTAAAACAAACAGGCTTAGTAATTAGATATTGTAGTAAAGGTGTTGTAGCATTAGCTTGACACCGACTTCAAAATTATAAAATCTTTGTAAAATTATTTTTCACTTTTTAGTTCCTTGTTAGAAGTCGGTTTTTCTTTTTGTTAAAAATTAATTTATTTTATGATTTTAAGTGATGGGTAGATCTTAAAATGATGCTTCTTAAACGAGTGGTGATGGTGATGGTAGTGGTTTTCAACGATTGGTTGTGATTGTCCTATGTAAAACTTCATTTAATTAGGTATTATTTTTGTGCAAAGTTACATTTTGGTATATTAACAAGAACATACATAAAAAGTATTCGGGAGAATTGGGAATCTCCCTTCTTTGAAGTTGGTTGAAAATGAGAACATCCTCTTTTTTGAGGTTGGTTGAAAAGAAATGCAACCATCAGGATTCTCACTTCTGATATCAATTTAAAAAGTTTTTGCTTGTAACTATTACAGTATAATCAATTTTTTACCAAAAAAACAAACTTTCTCAATTTTCTCCGGATTCCATAATCGAAACCTAACCAAACTTTCACCAAATTATCCTTGAAGTGTATCCTTTCAAATAAAAAAAGAATCATCAAAATCTGTTGGCGCGACATTGAGTTATTCGGCTATTAGTCGCGCACATGCCTAATGCAAATTTAAGACTTATGTGATTTTCTCATGGATACCATTGTAAGACATGGACCAAAAAAAAATGGGACCATTCGGGAAGCTATACCTTTCAAATAAAAAAAAAAATATCAAAATCGGTTCACTCAGTTAAAAGTTATGAGGTAACAAACATAAAAAAAAAAAAAATAAAAAATAAAAAAAAAAAAAATACAGTCGAATTGATAACCTCCTTTTCTTACAGAAGTCGGTTAAAAAGAGAAAACCTAGTCCTAAGACACTTCGTTTTACACATTCTATTCATTTTTAAACGGTTTTTTTGTATTATATTTTTTAATGGAAAGTCCAAACATTGCACTTTGTCTATCTGAAACAGACCTAGTAAAATATTTTTATAGCTTCACGCTGTATCTCGCACATAGTAGGGTAGACAGAGGGAACCTGGGAACCTAATGTTAAGACACTCCATTACTTCCATACTTCCGTTCTTCAATTTCAGCCGATTTCGTGTTGAGTGAGAAAATAGACATATTAAATACTTCTTTTCCTCGAGTAGGAATCGAACCCACAACCTGTGATGTTTAGTCACACTTTGTGCCCCTACGCCACGACTGCCCTCAATTGTATTTTAGATAATATGTTTGTATATGTTTTTTTTTTCTATAAAAAACAGGGCTTGCTGTTAGTTTATTTTAAGCCGCAAAGACGATCGAACGGTTCTAGAAAAGTTCAAAAGATAATTTAATTTTAATATCTACATATCTAACAATAAATAGTTAATTGTAATGAAGATCCACGGATTCTTTGGTGAAGACAGCAAAATAAATCAAATAATATGCGCTATATTAAGTAAGTATTACTTATTGTTAGTATTACACTGTAGCCCGCATATAGCAGGGTTGATAGAGAGAAACTAGAAACGTAGTGTAAAGACACTCCGTTGTCATTAAGACATTTCCGTTCTCTACTTTGCGCCGAATTCTGGAGACTTTACGTGTAGAGTAGCGGAAATCAACACCGCGCCTTGTCTACCAGAATATAATATTATGATAGCGACCTGCTCGCTGGTTCACCCGCTTAAGCCAACAAATTTTTTCATCTGAATTTCTTTCGTTAGCTAATAACATTATCACTTTAAAGATAATTTCCATACATTAGAAATTAAAATATGTTGAAGGATGAGCAGTGCGTGGGGAACCAGTGGGAAAACAGTGCGTAACCTATACACCTCTGCTTACCATGACATGCGTAAAACTGGGGAATTAAGGTTATGCTATTGTTATTATAGTATTAAACATATTTATTAATTTTATTTCAGCTCTTACGTTT
Organism: Heliconius numata; assembly: GCA_016802625.1. Classification (NCBI taxonomy): domain Eukaryota; kingdom Metazoa; phylum Arthropoda; class Insecta; order Lepidoptera; family Nymphalidae; genus Heliconius; species Heliconius numata. Next base: position 687,697 of record JAEBDU010013311.1, on the reverse strand, counting down.
CTAAATTCTAAAATATTAAAATTCAAAAAATTTAGCTATTATAGTTGCAATTTATATTATTATTTAAAATATTTCTTAGTAAATCTACCAGTATTATCTTACGGCGCGAGTATAGGATGGATGTCTCCGATGTCTCTGCTGCTGCAGTCCAAGGACTCACCTAAAGGAGTTCCTCTTACTGATACTGAGGTAATAATTTTAGTTTTATGAGGGACGAAACTTTAGCACTTTTAATTGAAATTTTAACATTGACATTGTGTGAAGCATTTAAGCACGTATGGAAAAGGTACTGTTTCCAATCGAGGAAATGGAATATTTTAGAATTGAGCGGAAAGTGGGAAACGGAAGTCTCTTAATGGAAACGAAGTGTCTTAACAGTAAATTCTCATGTGCCATCTATACTTTACTATGTGCAGGATACAGCGTGAAGCTAAAAAAAGCAAAATTATATACATAAATATTGCGGCTGCACAACGGCTGTAAACTTGTCGATTATGGGTTTGATTGCCTTTATTGGAAATGAATAAATTGTCATTTCCTTACTCAGTTAATAAAATCCTCTCCATTTACAGTGTAAAATGTAAAATTCGGGGGGCATGGGGAACCGTCTTAAGACTGCCTGCCTGCAGGGTAAACCCTGCTATGTAGCGTAAAGCTAAATATATTTTTATTTTCTTGAAAACTAGAAAGTAAACGCTCATTTATATTTTTAATGCTTACTATTCAAGATAAATAATAATTTATTCTTACAGATATCGAATATCTATTTGTTACGGATATTAATTTCATCCTTGTAACAGACAAACGTATAGACAAATGACGATAGATAAAAATATATTACATTTAAAATTTTCTTAAATAAAATTTATTGAGGTCAGTCGTGGTGGTGTAAAAGCAAAGCGCGGTGTGGAGTTCGCATCTAACTAAAAATACGTAACGCTTTTAGAATGCCGCGGTGGAGAATAGAGTGTCTTAACACTAAGTTCCCTCTGCCTACACTGCTGTATGTGAGGGAAACATAATGAAGCTGATTTTTTTTCCTTTATACTATAAAAAGTATAAGAAAGTGGAAAGCAACACTAGATTCTCCCTGATATTTGTAAATGTACATTCTTTTTTGAAGGTCTCGTGGATGGCAGCTGTTCCTTACTTAATATGTATACCCGCGAATTCAGTGATTGCCTTCATCGTAGACAAGTTCGGACGAAAAACGGCTTTAATTTTCGTATCATTAGTTGCGGCTGTAAGTATTATATACATATTGATATATTTTGCGCGGAGATTTCAGTGGAAAGTGGGTGACGGAAGTATCTTAATGGGAACGGGCTACGGCCTACACTGCTCTGTGGAGAATATAGCGCAAAGTAAATAAAGTGTGGTACACCTATATATAAAGGAACTTTAATATATCAATGAATTACATTAAAATACACGCAGATTCCCAGAGATCTCTAAATTTCGGTAGAAAGTGGGGACCGGAAGTGTCTTAACAGATGGTACCGAGGTCCTTTCTGTCTACTCTGCTATGTACCGGATATAGCATGAAATCAAAAAAAAAGAGAAACGTATTGTGTGTTCACGATTTATTGTTCCAGGCTAGTTGGGGTTTTTTCCTAATTTCGCTTGAAATTTGGGCACTTATAATAGCTCGGTCTCTCGTTGGTGTTACCATGTCAGGCGCTTATATCATATGTCCAATATACACTAAGGAGATTAGTGATGACAGTATACGAGGAGCGTTGGGATGCTTTGTAAGTACTTACATTTTTTTTCTAGTTTCACGCTTACGCACACGTATATAGCATGATAGGCAGAGTGACTTAGTGCTAAGACACTACCATTAGGTTTTCTTCGCCTAATGTCCGAGACATTATGTGCTGAGAGTTGGTTCCACGAGTGTGACACTTGTGTGTGTCATAGTTTTATCATATTAGTATTACTAGCAAGAATCCTAAATCAGGAGGTCTTGGCGCAGGGTACGAGGCTGTGACTGTAACGAGACGGTAGTGGGGCTGATCCCCACTCGGGGGAATGAATTATTATTTTGCTTTGGCACCCACATAAATACCATAAAACCACTTAACACGCAATGTCTAGGAAAAATCGGCGGAAAGTTGGAAACGGAGTATCTTAACACTATCCCCACTGGATCCCACTGTCTAAGTGTGTGCGTGAAGCTGATTTATTCCTATTAATCTAATTTTATTTATTTTAACGCAGGTAATTTTATTTCACACGATAGGGAACCTCTTTATGTACATTTTGGGTGATTTACTCAGCTACTATACGATTTTGTGGGTATGTCTGGCCATACCTTGTTCTCACATTGTTTTATTCCTTTTTATGCCGGATTCTCCATCGTATTTGGTCAAGAGAGAAAGAGTTGAGGTGAGTTTATTGTTAAAATATTTATATGTTGTATTTGTGGATTGTATGGTGCATTCGGGTAATTCCAAACAGTGGGTAGTTCGAAGATATTTCGAGTTTTAGCTACATTCACCTAGTAGATATTTGAGGTATACCTTAAGAAATATAAAAAAATACGGAAAAAAATATGAGTTTCGCCACTCAACACGCAATGCCTACAAAATTTGGCGGAAAGTGCGGGATACAGCGTGAAGCTGGTTACGTATAGATAGATATTATAGTGACAAGATAATATTGTGCAAGATTTATTTTTAATTTCGTCCCTTTTTTACTTCTAGGACGCGACCAAGGCTATCGCTTGGCTCAGATGTAAGTCCACATTAGATAGCCGAGTATTAGATGAAATAAATCAAATCAAAAGCGAACAGAAGAAAGATGATGAAGCTAAAGAATTTATGCTAAAAACTATTTGTAAGTTTTTTGTATTTTACTCATTTAAGCTGAGACGGTAGAGCGATTCTTAAACTTTTTTATATCTTTTTGTAGCTTCAAGCTGTTTTCCACTTAGTATTAAAACATACAGTTTCCATTAAAACACTTCCGTTCTCCACTTTTCGCCAAATTCTCGAATTTAATGGAACTCCTGTCGCGTCTAACCTCGCTTTTTTATAATATATTAATTTGAAATTTCAACGTAAAATGCTTGTTAATAATTCAAGTAAAAAATCTTTCGATGTTGATCGAGAAATAATCAATCAATGGAATTTTCATATAACAATAAGGATTTTTATGCAAATATTTGTATTTTGAATGGCATTGAGCATACGTGCTTAACCTTTTTGGAACCGGTCTTACTCGATAATAGGAAATGATGAGTTTGATATACTCGGCTTATGTTTTTTAAATATTATATAATGAGGCCTTTTTTTATTACAGTTACTGATAAAATTCTAAGGAAAGCATTACAAATTGCATTAATATCGACCATTGCGAGGGAAATTTGTGGGGCTATACCTGTACTTAGCTTTGCTGGAGAAATTTTCTCACTGGCTTCCGGTCAAGATGGAATTCTTTTATCTCCTAATCAACAAGCAATGATGCTTGGTGCTGTACAGGTCGTAGGTTCGATACTCGCTTCGAGCGTTGTCGAAAAATCTGGTAGAAAGGTAATACTTCTGATCTAAATTTGTAAGTTGAAGTATTTTTAGGTCCATTTCATTTATTTAAAAGCTGTAATCACTGTACCTGAAGGATTATCAGAAGGAGAAGAGCATTGCCTCGTTATCAGTAGAAATCGGAAAAATGAAAATATTTAATATTTTCCACCCCCGAGTGAGACTCGAACCCACAACCGTCGCGCTTAAATTCGCACCCAATTATTTTATAAATATATTTTTTTGTATTTCAGCCTCTTCTCTTCATTTCATCTTTAATATCTGGCCTAAGTATGTGTATATTAGCGTCGTGGTTCTTGATAAAAGATTTCAATATTATCACCCCGGCGTGGATACCGTTATTGTCACTGTGCCTATGCATATTTTGTGACTCGACCGGACTGCAACCAATGTCGATCGTCTTGGCTGGTGAAATTTTCAGTTTCAAGGTACTTTTTTTTCTTTTTTTTTAGCTTCACGCTGTATCCCGCATGTAGCAGGGCTGGAAGAAGCACTCTGGTGTTAAGACAATTAATGCACACTAGAGAAATTTAAATATATATTACGACTAGCGGACGCGCGCAGCTTCGCTTGCTTATTAAGGAGTGAATTCTAATAAACCACGAAACATGTGTTCAATGAAATATTTTTAAGAGTCTAAATTTCAAATTTTATAAAAATTGGTGGCGATTTAAAGATTTTTCCATACAAACTTTCAACCCTTTATTTGCACCCTTATGGGGAGAATTCTAGAAAACGATGAAACACGTGTTCAATTAAACACTTTTAAAAATCTAAATTTCAAATTTTATAGAAATTGGTGCCGATTTAATTTTTTTTCCATACAGACTTTGAACCCTTATTTCACCCCTTTAGGGTTAAAATTTTTAAAATCCCTTCTTAGTGGATGTCCAGATTACGAAAGTAAACATCTGTCCAAATTTCACGTTTCTACCATCAGCGGTTACGGCTGTGCGTGCGTCTTACCTCAGTCAGTGAGGACAAGTCCTTTTATATATATAGACTAGTGGGCGCGCGCAGCTTCGCCTGCTTATTTGCACCCTTAGGGATGAATTCTAAGAAACCACGAAACACATGTTCAATGAAATATTTTTAAGAGCCTGTATTTAAATTTTTATAAAAAGCGGTGGCAATTTAAAGATTTTTCCATACAAACTTTCAACCCCATATTTACACCCCTAGGGAATGAATTAATATAAACCACGAAACATTTGTTCAATGATATATTTTGAAGAGTCTAAATTTCAAATTTTATAAAAATCGGTGGCGATTTAAAGATTTTTCCATACAAACGTTCAACCCCTTATTGGCACTCTTAGGGGGTAAATTCTAAAAAACCGTGAAACACGTGTTCAATTAAATATTTTTAAGAGTCTGAATTTACAATTTTATAAAAATCGGTGCAGATTTAATTTTTTTTTCATACAAACTTTCAACCCCTATTTCTCCCCTTTAGGGTTAAAATTTTTCAAAATCCCTTCTTAGTGGATGTCCAGATTACGAAAGTAAACATCTGTCCAAATTTCACGTTTCTATCATCAGCGGTTACGGCTGTGCGTGCGTCTTACCTCAGTCAGTGAGGACAAGTCCTTTTATATATATAGATTATTACGATGCCCACTATAGGAAATTATTATATTATATTGAAATTATTTTCATTTCCTAGTTCTAGTAGTAGTTGAATATCGTCAGTCAACATGCAATTACAAAATTGGGGGGAGAGTGGAGAGCGGAGAATCTTAACACTAGGATCCCTCTGCCTATGCCAAAGCATGTCATTTATTTTTTTTCGAAATGAACTGGTACCTACAGCCCTCTATTGAACTAGACATTAGTTGTATTTTAATTTTTTTTTCTTTCAGTACCGTGGCACAGTAATGGCGGTGGCAATGTCAAGTACTTCAATATGCGCTTTCGTACAGCTTCTATTCTTTAAGCCGCTTGCTAATTCTATAGGGATTTACGTGTCTTTTTATATATTTGGTTTAATTTGCCTTTTGATGGCGGCATACGTCATTTTTGTCATTCCCGAAACAAGAGCGAGGCCGTTGGAAGATATTTACAAAGACTTAGGGAAGAAGAATTCGGAAGAATTAGAAAATACTCGGATATAAATAGAAGAAAGAAGAATAAAAAACCTAAGCATTGGTAGCGTGACACTGAGTGTAGCCTTTATCGTAATAGTTGTGGGTTCCATTCCTACTCGGGAGAATGAATTTATTAGTTATTTGACCTGCACGTTTTGGTTAAAAAACAAAGCGCAATAATGAGTTATTGTACCGGTATTAACTTGAGTGTCTAGAGTGCCATATGATATTATTTATTTATATAATATGTTGACCTTATATCAATAAATAGTTTCTGAAGATTGTATTGTTTATTTATTGTATACTTCTTAACAGATATTTAAAAATGAAAGGACAGTGTAATTACAGACTCACTACACTGATACATACTGATGTTTTTAGCTTTACGGTTTATCCTAGAACAAGTAGAGTTCCCTACTTTCTGCCGAATTCTGGACGCATTGCGTGTTGAGAGGCGGAACTCAACGCCGCGCTTTTGCCTCGACACTAGAGCGAAGAAATGTAAATATAAATTCAAATAAATATTTCATCTCCTCGAACCCACAACCAATCAATTTTACAGTCACACTTTGTGCCTCTGCGCCACGACTGGCCTCGTTAACTATATTTCTTTTATGTTTGTCCGTTGCTTTCTCCATCGTCTGTAGACTGACTTTTATGAGAGGACCAGACCAGACCGGACTTCGTCACGTAATGTTTATGTCATTCTGTCTGGCTGTCCTTTCTCTTACATAATCGGTAACGGCAGGCAAGCTCCTTCTCTCTCATTGTAACCCATAGCACGGCTTGTGTTTTGGACAAGCGTTTCTTTGCATCACTCAGTGTTTAGTGGGTAGTTAATACACTCCGTGTCCATTAAGACTTCCGTTGCCTACTCTCAAGAAAAAGAAGAAATGAAAATATTAAATATTGCATCGCACGCTTTTGCCCCTGTTTCTTGTTTTTTAAACTATTTTGTTATTATACAATAATTCAACTTTTTCCTCATTTTTTTCCATTAACCACCTGATTTCGACTTTCCAATCACACTGAATTACATTCCATAAAGATCCACAAATAAACAATAAAATATTTTACTATTTACTACGTATGGCTGATACGATGGCTATAAGAGTATAATGCTAAAGTAAATTTGACAGGAGCATAATCTAGGTTTACTCATATAAACATTTTCAACGACAGCGTATCTTTGTTTATACTCCATATGATATTTCGCTTAAGGCACATATCAGAAAGATTTATTAGTATTTACACTTGTAAGAAATGTGACAATTTTTTTATCACGTCTATTTGAGGCATGATCTTAGTTTAAAGCTCCTTTTTGTTTATTTTTTTCTTTTCTACAACTTGACGTGATTTTCAACGTATATGAAATGAAAGGAAGAGAAAACTTAGTATTAAGACACTCCGTTCTCTCCAGAGAATCATTGTGGAGAAATGAAAATTAATAAAAAAACTGGTTAAATGCTAGTCGAAATCGCCCACCACGGCTTATCAACGGGAAGTACAACTTATATTTTTTTATGGAAAAGACATAGCAAACGAGCGTGCTGGTCACCTGAGGGTAAATGATCACCGCCGCGCGACCTTGTCTAATACCAAATGAGCTATAAGTGTTTTGCCGGCCTTTAAGGTGGAGAAAGACGCGCTTTTTAAAGGTTCGCAAATCGATCTGGACTCACTGCCGCAGATAGGCCATTCTACAATTGCGGATTGCAATTTTGAAGGAATGTCCTACAAAAAATACAAACTTAACGTTTGCGGGCATATGCACTTATATTGTATAAAATTAAGTACATAATATAAGTTTGTAATGTTTTTATATGAAATATCTATAAGTTTTCACTTTTACATTTTTTTCCTTTATTTGGATTGTAAGTTCGTGCCAAATATCATAATTATGGGTCCACGAGCAGTACCCTATAGGTTTTGATTGCTCCTATCTTTTAATAATTTCAATGAAAGAGTCAACTCATGACTTAGAAGCTAGATTTTTTCTGAGCTTCACCTTCAAGCTATCTCAAGATAAAAGGTCCCGATAGACAGACGAACAACAAAATATAAATAATATCATAAAATAATCGAAATCATATTTTTTTTACAGTCAAGCTTATATAATCCTACAAAAGCCTAAATAAATTATTATACATTAAATGCTTAAGGTATTTGCTCAGATCAAGCACTCCTAAGGGGGTAACAATCCTTTATTTTTATATTAATTTTTATTTTTTTCCAAATTTTTTAGATTTAAAAATTGTAACACAATTTTAATATATATAAGGGCGCTTTTATATTCCACCCCATAAATTGTCACCTACAAAAAATGACCTATCTATGCTATAAGTTACAAAAACACGCAGTAAAACATATTATCTATATATATAAAGGACTTGTCCTCACTGACTGAGGTAAGACGCGCGCACAGCCGTAACCGCTGTGCGTAGAAACGTTAAATTTGGACAAAAGTTTACTTTCGTAATCTGGACATCCACTAAGAGGGGATTTTGAAAAATTTTAACCGTAAAGGGGTGACATAGGGGTTTAAAGTTTGTATGGAAAAAAATTTAAATCGGCGCCGATTCTTATAAAATTTGAAATTTAGATTTTTAAAAGTATTTAATTGAAGACGTGTTTCATTGTTTTCTAGAATTCTTCCCCTAAGGGTGCAAATAAGGGGTTGAAAGTTTGTACGGAAAAATTCTTATATCGCCACCGATTTTTATAAAATTTGATATTTAGACTCTTAAAAATATTTAATTGAACATGTGTTTAATGGTTTTCTAGAATTTACCCCATAAGGGTGCAAATAAGGAGTTGAAAGTTTGTATGGGAAAATCTTTAAATCGCCACCGATTTTTATAAAATTTGAAATTTAGACTTTTAAAAATATTTCATTGAACACATGTTTCGTGGTTTATTAGAATTCACCCCTAATTACGCAAGCGAAGCTGCGCGCGTCCGCTAGTCTTAAAATAAAACAAAACTATTACATAAGTACGTGCAAATAATATTAGAATTATCTCAAATTGTGTTAGAACTAAAACAAACGTCAAAATTTTCATCATTCTTTACTTAATATTTATCTTTAAATATATAAACTGTTATTATGGATTTTCCCCAATGAACTCCTATGTCGTCAATTTCATCATTCATACCCCAAGGGCAGACCTGGTTTTTACATGACCATGCTAAAGTCGACACTGTTTTTCTGAAAGTCAATCGACAGTGCCTCTGCCTAAAAGACGCCCTAATGTTTCTTTTTAGTATTTTAGACTTAAGATTTTTTTTCTTAATATTGACATCAAAATTAGAAAATTCGAACTCAGAGGAGAAAAAGGCAGAAATTAGTCCCATTGAGGAAAGGAAATGTTATTAGTTTTTTAGTCATAAGTTTGAAATAAAAACAGTACAGACAAAAAAAAACAGATAATATATTATAAACTTTTATCTAAGCATATTCATAAACTAAACTGTTGCCTCTTATAGTATATGTGTAAATACAATGTAGACTTAGCTTGATGTAATCTATATTGACATTACCGTTTTAAACTAATTACTAGTTACGTCAAGACATGAAATTATACAAATAGTAATATAAATTACGAAACAGTTTTTGGCTTCCGGTTCATTTCTGCTATGAATAAAATTTAAGGACTATTATCCGATATAATACGAATCCATACAATTGCCGCTGGAGGCATGATTTTATTTAAATTATTTACATTTCATCGTTTAAGGCAAAGCGCGGAATTGAGGTTCGCCACTTAATACACAATATCTCACAATATCACAATGTCTCCAGAATCCGGTGGAAAGTAGGAAAATAAATTGTCTTAATAGAAACAGAGTTCGTACACTTAATAAAAGGTTTTATTATATATTTAGTTACTTAAAAAAAATGTATTTTCGCTCTGGTGTCCCTACGCATCATAAATAATTCAATATTAATTAAAATTTAAAGCAATAGAAATTTTCCTATGAATGCGGAAAAAATGCCAGAATTTTCCATTCAATCTTACGTTACGCACTGTACCAGTACGAACCGGTGTAAACCAGATAGCTTCAGTAGTAAATTTTACGTAGTTTTAAGTTGTAATGTACTGGCTGATGCAATATTTTCTTTTTTTTAATATAGGAGCTCTGTGGCGTCATTTGTGTACAAGCAATTGGCACAAATCCTATGAAAGGGTCGATGAAAAATTCAAAAAATTGTAAAATGTTATATTAGAAAATTAAGAAAAATGTTAAGTTTTCATTTTCTTAAGAGTAAGAGAGGAACGAAAATATAAATTTCATATAAACAATAACATAATTTAGGAAAATAATAAATAGGAAAAAAATAAATCGCAAGCGCAGGTTTAAAAAGTCCTTCGACGGACTTTCCAATATCTGTCAAATGCTATCTATACAGTATATCCTATTTAGGGAGTCGTGAGATAAAAGATAAATACTTTACTGATGATGATTGATGTATTTTATAAAACATACTATGAAAAAACTTATTGATTATTTTGTTTTCTGTGTTTATACCATGACTGGACCTTAACCAATCAACGATTGCACTTTTCTCCGTCAAAGTAAAAACAATCACAGAAATCGTCAATACGGACACGGCTATTGTTATCCTGTTATAACATGTAAAAGAAACGAGGTCAAAGGATTCGATTATCAATAAAATTTTGACATGTTTAGCTTGTTTACATTTTGTGTCAACCCCAAACGAATAGACTATACATACGTATATCAAACTTAAATCTATACTGTAATATAATTCTCTATTTAGATTTTTTAGTTTCCCATACAAAAAATAAAATCAGCTTTATGCGCGGTGGCGCGGTCCTCCTTCCGTCGACATCCGCCTCTCAAAAAAAAAGTACGAATTATGAAAATATCTATAATTTTCATGTAACTACAAAGAATACTAGGTTCCCTCTACTTACCCTACATGCAGAATACTGCACGAAAAAAAAAGCAATATTGGTGCTCAACGTTAGAACCAAAAAAGATTGTAATTCATTTTAGTGTTATTGGTCTTATTAGTTTAAAACATTGGAATTTAATAAGTGCCTTGACACTAGGTCCTCTGCTTACCACCAGGGTAGGAGTGAAAACGGTAAACAACGGGCGAAGCGAACGGTAGAGAGCGATGCCATACATTTACAATTAAACTTAGACTCACACTCACAACAGTCTCCCACAAGTGATGCAGATTCAAATCCAAGTTATTTGCAATATTTGTATAGCACTTATGTTTGTGTACATAATATATTACTCTTACCAGTTTTAGTCTATCAAACATTGTTATCTCATAACTATATAAATTAGACTGAATCAGTAGTACGTGTTACATACGTACGGGAAGTAATGGACGACTAATAAAATTTCGTAGGAAGTACACTTTTAGTGTTGTGGGTTCAAATCCCGTGATAAATACTCAAAAAGAACTGTTTTTGTATTAAAATTCAATAAAAGTGAAGTGACAATGAAGTATTACGGTATATTCAAAGAAAACAGCAAAGTAAATCAAATATTATGTGCTATATTAAGTAAGTATGCTTTATGTACCTACTATAATTGATACAACTTAGGGACCGTCGTGGCGCAGGGGCACAAACGTGTGGCTGTAAAATATTTAATATTTTCATTTCCTCACATTCGGTGGGATGTGGGGAACGGAAGTGTCTTAATGCTAACCGAGGGCCTTAACACTATATATTGAATATTTTTAACATTTTTAAACAATCATGGCGCAGGAGCAATAACGTGTGACTGTAAATTCTAAGGTTGTTGGCTTGATTCCCTCTAGAAGGAATGAATTATTATTTATCACTTTAGTACCAAGGCAAAGCGTAGCTTTGAGTTTCACCACTCAACACACAATGCCTCAAAAATTCAGGGGACACTAAGGAATGGAGTGTCTTAACACTTAGTTGCCTCTGCCTACCCTGATACAGGCAGGATACAGCGTGAAGATAAAATAAATAAATAGAATACGCCATTAATAATTTTTATTTTTACAGTAAATATGCCAGTATTGTCATACGGCGCAAGTATAGGATGGATGTCGCCGATGTCCCTGTTGTTGCAGTCCGAAAATTCGCCAAGAGGAACTCCTTTAACTGATATTGAGGTAATCACCATTTTTTTGACTCACATACGAACAACAAGTGTAATCTATTATCTATATATCTTGAACGGTTTCCAAAGAGGCGCTACATCCCGCTACGTTCAATTTTTTTATACGTTTTCTTAATAGTGTAAAAATAAAGCGCAGCGTTAAGTTCTACCACTCGACACGTCGTGTGTGCAATGTCTTGAAATTCGAAAATTCATAATGCAGCGATGCGTGGGGAACGAAGTGTGCTAACACTAAGTTCCCTCTAAAATGAGTTGGGAAAAAAAACATCGATACTAAATACGAGTACATGTATTACAAAGGAAGTAGATTAACCTATAAATTAAAGTTGTAAAATTAACTAATATCATTTTTTAAAAATAATATATTATATTTAAGCTGAAAGTCTTAGACTCCGACTTCGACGCTTCACTCTCTGTAAAAAAAAACTCTTTGAAAAACAATGTTATAATTTTTCTACATTTAACACATAGATTAAAATTACTCGCAACAAAAAATATATATTAAATAACAGCACATTTGTTTTAGGTATCATGGATGGCAGCCATACCCTACCTCGTGTGTGTTCCCGCGGATATATTGATCGCAATGTTAATGGACAAATGGGGAAGGAAAACTGCTTTGATCATTGTCTCTCTAGCAGGCGCTGTAAGTATTAAATATAAAGTAGTTTGCTGTATCCCGCATATAGCAGGGTAAGCAGAGGAAACCTGGGAACCTAGTGCTTAAACGCTCCGTTCCCATTGACACACTTCCGTTCCATCTTGTCCGCCAAATTCATGAGGCATTGCGTGTTGAGTGGCGGAATTCGAAGTCACGCTTTACCTCGACACCAGAGCAAAGAATAGAAAATATTAAATATTTCATTTGGCTCGAGTGGCAATAATAACGCTTTACAGAATAACTTTGCACAAAAATAATACCTAATTAAATGAAGTTTTACATAGGACAACCACAACCACTCGTTGACAACCACTACTGGTTGTTACATTTTAGTATATTGACAAGAACATACATAAAAAGTATTCGGGCGAATCGAAAATCTCCCTTTTTTGAAGTTGGTTGAAAATGAGAACATCCTCTTTATTGAGGTTGGTTGAAAAGAAATGCAACTATCAGGAATCTCACCTCTGACATCAATTTAAAAAGTTTTTGCTTTTAACTATTACAGTATAATCAATTTTTTACCAAAAAAAACACCTTATCCTTGAACTGTATCCTTTCAAATAAAAAAAGAATCATCAAAATCGGTTGGCGCGACATTGAGTTATTCGGCTATTTGTCGCGCACATACCTAATGCAAATTTAAGACTTATGTGATTTTCTCATAGATACCATAGTCAGGCATGGACCAAAAAAAAAATGGGAGCTTCACCTTTCAAACAAAAAAAAATTCAAAATCGGTTCACCCAGTCAAAAGTTATGAGGTAATAAACATAAAAAAAAATTAAAAAATTAAAAAAAAAATACAGTCGAATTGATAACCTCCTTTTCTTACAGAAGTCGGTTAAAAACATAATACAATGTTTCGACAAGAAGGCTTGCGGCTCACCCATCCCGATATTTCACATTAATTATTGACCTTCGTTATTAATTGTTACCAGACCAGTTGGGCGCTGTTGTTAATATCACTGGAGTTATGGGCGCTATTGCTGGCTCGGTCTCTGGTTGGTATAACCATGGCGGGCGCCTACGTCATATGTCCGATATACACCAAGGAGACCAGTGACGACACTATACGAGGAGCGTTGGGGTGTTTTGTAAGTAGTAGTAGTAGTAGTACCAATAGTAGTAGTTCTTTTTCTTTTAAGTCAAAGGTTGCCTGGTAGAGATCACCTGTGGGTGATCAGGCCGCCTTTAGACCGTTTTTCATTTGTTTCTTTGTTTTCTGTTATTTTTGTTTAAATTAATTTATTTGTTTTTCGTTTTGTGTTTTAGTTAATTAATTTTATTTTATTATGGTGTAATAAAGTGTTAAAATAAAATAAATAAATAATAAGTATATTTACCTCTCTATAATTCGATAATAGATGATATTATATGTAGTTTTATTTTGTATGATTGAAGGCCTGACTGTAAACGCAATGTATTGTTTAGGTGTATTGAAGTCAAAGTCAAATAATTTTATTTAAAATAAGAAGTTACATGCTTCATTTTTTGAACGTCAAACACAGTTCACTAAAGTTAATCCCTCAGACCTGAGAAGAACCGGCGCAATAAACTCAACGGGACTTTTTTTTATAAACAATTTTATATATATACATACTCAATTATTTGTGACAATGACACCTTTGAAACAGACTGGAGCGAGTATTTAATTAGATCCTTGAGTTCACACTGTGTCGTAAAAAACTTGCCTTAAAAATTTGACGATTCTCCTTCCCTTCAATTTTAGAGTATGATAGTTAAAGCAGTATCAAATAATAAATACACTGTAAAATTCACTGCTTTTTATAAAATATATTTTTTTAATACAAACGACTATTGGTTAACATACGGGTTTTCCATGACGATCGATAGGTCCAGCACTTCCCGTATCCAGCGGCCTCAATTGACATTGAAATATTATCTTCAAATTTATTACAGTGCGATCAACGAGTCGTGGCTGCTCTGGGGTTAGTTATATGTAGATAGACTACACCGACTAGACTTTAGTACTCTTACTTTTGATTTTTTTGATTTTCTTCCTGCATCAAGTTCATGTTCAGTTAATCTAACTTCAGGGCAGCCACAATATTGATTTTGTTTATTTTAATATGTTTATACTATTTATATAGACGGTTAGGGATTATGTTATTTCTGTAGCTCTATGAAAAAAGTGAACAGTTAAAAAATAACATAAATTAACAGATTAATATGTTTTTAGGTAATCCTATTCCACACGATAGGCAACTTGGCACTCTACATTGTGGGGGATATACTCAGCTACTCTACTGTACTCTGGATCTGTTTGTCAGTGCCAACTTCACACGTTGTCCTGTTCTTCTTTATGCCTGAGTCACCCTCTTACTTGGTGAAAAGGAAAAAACTTGAGGTAAACTTAAATATATACTTTAAAATTTTAGTTTAGTAGGGATTAATGTTTAAGGTTGATAGGTAGGGGCATTGTAAGTACTCTACACTAAAGTAAAATGCGAGAGCTTTCATCTGTACTTTGTTCTGAAGATTATTTTGTCACAAACTTGGAAATATTTAATAATAATTGAGAAAAAAAAACTTCACCTTTCGTCGATACGAAAAATGTGTTTTTTAAACATTACGCTTTTTTTTATAATTTAATATTATAATTCCCCAAGTGGGACTCTTACCCACAATCATCGTTTTGATATCCAGACGCTGGTCCACTGCCAAAAGATGTAACATTATGTTTTTTTTTCTCATTTAAGAAAGCAAGTAAAGCAATCGCCTGGCTTCGATGCAAACCAGTAGAAGACAGCCAAATCCAGGAAGAACTAAAAATTATAAACAACGAACAGAAAAATGATGAATCAAACAAATTCTTGCTCAAGTCCATAAGTAAGTTCCATAGAAAATTTCCTCTAACTATTAAAAGGGATTATGTATTTGTTTATTTTTATTTATATAAATTAAATGACAATGATAAGAGAAGAGGCAGGTGTTTTTATCTCATGATTCTTTTTTATATCGTAAGATTTTAAATTTAGATGTTGTTTATATAAAAGTATTTATAAAATACAAATATGCTTACATAGAGATAGTATCTAAAGACAGTTAAGAACAAACAGTGGTAGACAAAACGCAGTATTCCGAATATTGGGAGCGATGTGTGGGAAACAGTGTTCTCTCTCTTCTTCTGCCTACCTTATTATGTATGAGAAGGCGTTAAATTATAGAATAAGACAAAATATATACACTATATATTTTTTTATTTCATGCCGAATTTTCTTAATTAGTATTATTTTTTCAGTTACCGATAAGACTTTAAGGAAGGCATTCGAAATATCAATGATAGCTACATTGGCCAGAGAAGTTTGTGGGGCTGTACCAGTTCTGAACTTTGCGGGGGAGATATTTACGTTGGCCGCCCGCGACAGTGGCTTAATGCTCTCTCCTAATCAGCAAGCTATGCTACTTGGTGCCGTGCAGCTCGTTGGTTCAGTCCTGGCTTCTAGCGTTGTGGAAAAAGCTGGAAGGAAGGTAATTTTGCTTAATATATTTAAAAAAAAACATATATTAATTATGAAACAATCTAGTTATTTATCTAACAAATAGTGTAGTGTGTAGAAACAATACTTTTATTTTATATAGATTAGTAAAAAAATATAGATTATTTATTAAATTTTAACATTTTCAGCCACTCCTCATACTATCGTCGGTTGTATCCGGACTGAGTATGTGCGTCCTGGCGTCGTGGTTCTTATTGCAAAGCTATCAGATATACACTCCTTCTTGGATACCCTTGTTCACGCTGTGCCTTTGCATCTTCTCCGACGCTTCCGGTATACAGCCAATGTCTATGATTGTAGTCGGCGAAATATTCAGCTTTAAGGTAATTTATTATATCTTTTTGTAAATTTTGAATTATTAAAACTGTAGACGTGGCAGTTGTGGGTTCCACTTCCATTCCCACTCGTGGAAACGAAATGTTTAATATGTTTATTTCCTCGAATTCGGCGGTAAGTGAGCAACGGAAGTATATTAATGGGAACGGATTGTCAAAACACTCGATTTCCAGGTTCCCTCTGCCTACCCTGCTATGTGCGGTATACAGCGTGAAGATAAAAAAAAATATTTAAAAAATAAAATATCTAAATGAGAGAACCTATTTTACCCGTATAGCAGAGCACACAGGTCTAAAGAGATATCATTCCACACTTTCCGCTTGTCGAAAATCATTGAGTGTTGAGTGTTAGAACTCAACACCGCTCTTTATGTACCAGTACCAATGACAATAATTTAAAATATATTCATTTCTTATTATTCAATTTACCAAATATACTTCCTATACTTATATTATATTACAGATATTAATATATTTTATCTTTTGCAGTATCGTGGCACTGTCATGGGAACAACGATGGCTTCGTGTTCACTGGCTGATTTCTTACAGCTGTTATTTTTCAAGCCTCTAGTAAACTCTGTTGGTATACACGTGGCATTCTATTTCTTCGGAGCTATCTGCCTTTCTATGGCAGTGTACGTTATTTATGTGATGCCTGAGACAAGAGCTAGGTCTTTAGAAGACATTTACATGGACTTAGGTAAAGAAGGGTATTCGAAAAACAAGAAAGAAGATGTAAAGAATGTATCAGATAACAATGTTATATAAACGGAAAGAAAAAAAAATATTGGGGAAAATAACATCAGAATAAGTTTGGCAGATGTCGCCATAAAAAAGACATTAAAGCATGTTTAATATTACTTGCATGTAGGTACCATTAGCTTGGTTTTTATATTGTTAAGAGTATTTTTAAGTGTAAATCTTACATATTAATACTAATATTATAAATGTGAAAGTTTGTAAGGATAGATGTTTGTTCCACACGCAAAAACTACTGAACGTATCTAGAAGAAATTTTCATAAATACTACAGTTTCTACTACAATGTGACATTAAACGGGCGAAGCAGGCGTTTAGGTCCTTAGTTAAATGCATTTGACACATGCATAGCCATTATAATAAAAGAAAAAGAAGTTATGGTTTTAGTTTTCCAGCTATAGACGAGTGTATAAAAGTATTATAAAATAAGTACTATTACTTATAATAAAAGTAGTATAAAAGTATTATAAAATTCATTTAAGTGAGTTATAGTCTACATATTGTAAAATCCTTTTATTATCTTTCTACATTAATATTAAAAAAGTCAGAGAGATTATATGAGACAGTCAGAGAGATTTTATGATAGATTACTCCGTACGCCATTATTGTTTTTTCATCGAATTATATTTTTATGTTATTTGTTTTAAAATATTATTTAAAAATAAATTTAAATGGAATTACTCAGTTAGAGTATACAGGAAGGTATCTGAGCTATACTCAAAGATAATATTAAAAATAAAAAAATGTTTATAAAAATGTTTATTTTTTTATTTTTAAATAATTCTTATTATGTTATAAAATCTATTGTTTGTTTTATATTTTATAATGAAATAAAATTGATTTTTTCGTATACGTGCCCTTTTTATTTTTATCAAGAAAATAATTAATCAATTATCAGTGGGGAACGGAGTGTCTTAACATTACGTTTCCTCTGTCTGTCCTGCTGTCTGCAGAATATATGTGCTTCACAGAAGCTAAAAATAATTATTATATAATTTTTTTTAAAACGAAAGTAAACAGTGGCTTAGTTCAATTAATTTGGTTAACAAAATTTTATATCATATACAGGTAAAGAAGTTCTTTAAACGCAAAAAACTAAGATATAAACTATTTAAAAAAAAAGGTATCCCTCAGTGAGAAACAATGAAATACCCCTACTCTTTCTTTATACTTTGTAATAGTAATAATTTAATAAGTTTATGTTTATTTTTATACTCACAATCAAAATTATAGCGCTTAGATATTTTTATTTTATTTTATTTATTTGCGTGTATCCATTTTTAATTATCAGCTGTTCATGTCACTATCAGATGTATCAGTTGTCAATGTCAAAAACAATTAAAAGGTTATGTTTGTTTTAGTCAAAATTTAAACGAAATGAGAAGTCTTATCTCCATTTTTTATATAAACTTTGTTCTAATTGAAATAAAAGATTAATTATTGGCTTATAATATTGACATTTTGTTTTTATTTACCTCGCTATATGCACACAATGACGTTCTATTTTGAGACGCAAATATTTATGATGGATTGTGGCCAAAGGTTACATTTCTGATGGGTTTGGACATAAAGTAGAAGTACATCAGATGTAGATCAACCCTAGCGTGGATATGGATGACTTTAAGATTAGAGCTGGCGAAAAAATTGGAGCCCTACACGTAAGTTATATTGTCCTATCCTAGTAATATTTAAAATATAAAAGTTTGTGAGAATGAATGAAATATATTTTCAGACAAAAAATACTGAAAGGATATAGATAAAACTTAACTTACACGTCTGAATAACACACGGTACAATTTAGGAAAAAAAAATGCTGATCTGGCAATAATATAAAAATAACTTTAAGCAGGCGAAGCCGCAGGTAGGTCGCTAGTATGAAAATATTCGGCTTCCCGCCTAATTTTAATTGAAAATATATTGTTGACGTAATATTTATTTGATTTATGAATTTGTATGTTTGTTTTTATTGTCACATTATTCTATTATTAAGTTGGCCATGAAACTTATATAACAGTGCACTCAGCCAAAATTGCTGTGTTGTACATTGATATTGCGCTACTGCATATTATATATTGTTGGGTACCAAATGTGGCTTAGTTATATGTGTTTAACTTTTTTCTTAAATCATTTATAAATTGGCTTTTTATAATGTTTTGAAGAATATATGTAAACATAATATAAACTCAAAGAAAACTAATTATGAGAACATTTTTTATTTTTTTTAATAGTTACATACTATATATAAAAAAGAATGATGAATACTCTATACTTTTAAATATAGTTATTCTTTCATTTTACACAGAAAATACATTTACTGTAGTACTAAAGTGAAAATAATATTTTGGTAAAAAAATGTCCATAATCATTCAATATTATAAATTGATTAAATATGCAGTACATGGTAAGTTTACACTGTATTCTGCAGCAGGCAGAAAGAACTATACTAACAACTTATTTTTTATATTATAGCCAAAATATAAAAACTTTACATAAATTGTAGCCTATGTGTCATTATCTATACTAATATAATAAAGCGGAAGAGTTTGTTTGTTTATTTGAATGCTAAGATCTCTGGATCTACTGGTTCGATTTACTTTGTTTTTGTTTTGTATGAAAGCTGCATTCTTCAGAAGTGCTATAGGCTATATAATGTGTAATGTATACACATAGATACTAATAAATTAAAATACTTTCTAATTTGACATGCAATTTATTCTGCCATGTTAATAACAACCGTCGTCGCTACGTGACCGCGTTCGTTACCGCGTCATTTTGATATTCATCCTTATGAAAAAAAATATAATAGTCACTTTTAGCATTTCATCTAGATTGAAATTATATTTCTATAGAAATTATATTCTTATATTTTAAGCAGGCGTAGCCGCGTCCGGGTCCGCTAGTAAGCTATATAAGCTTAAGAAATTTAACTAAATCTGTTTAATAGTTATTGTGTGGAAATGGAATAAACTTTTACATATATAATATTAGTAAGTTTTGCATGGTGTGTTGTAGAATTCAAAACTGTTGTAGGTTGCAGTTTGACTTGTAATATTGGGTAAATGTACATAAACAGAAACATTTGTGCTATTTCTACTTGGGGAATTAAATATTTAATATTTTTATTCCCTTGCTCTGGTAAGGAAGCAAATGTTGAGTTCCACCACTCAATATTGAAAATGGCTAACAGAAGTGCCTTAATGGAAATATAGTTTCTCAATACTAGAGGGGAGCCTCTGCCTACTCAGCTATGCGAGATGGAGTGAGAAGCATAATAATATAATAAAATTTACTTACCAGGAAGCTGCTGTGCTAGCTGCTAATAGTGGCAGAAGCAGGGTGTATGATGTCCTTGACCAAACTGCAGAGGCTATAAGAAAGGTAAAATACCTTTCCTTTTACCTTAAAGCTTATGATAATATAGATAATAAAAAAGATAAAAAAGAAGAGAATGGAAGAAATTGATAAATAATAAGAGGGTTAGCTGGGGTATGCTAGTCATATCCAACAAACATCAAAAGTGATTGGTGGTCTCTTTAAATTATGTGTTGTATAGTGACATATAAAAATTATAAATAAGGTTTGCACCTTAACCTTTATTTAAACCATATTTGAGTTTTTTTGAACTAACCATAATTTTTACATGAAACTACAGTTACTACTGTTATTTCAACTTCATATTCTTTACAGATCTGTGCTATATGTGAATGCGTAGTCTGTATATAGAAGGGTGTGTCGCCTTTGTCCCTTATGATATTGTATCAAAAGTTTATTGAACTAAAATTATATATATAAAATATTTTTATTAGATGATTGATGAGACAAACTATTATGTTACCTTTGATAGGCAACAGTATTTGAAATCATCAAAAAATTGGAGAAATAAAATGGCCAAGTTACTGACAAACAAGCATATGTATAAAATTTCGGAAATTGAGCCTTTTATGGTAATTAATATTCCATTATTCCAGCTCCGTGAGGCGTTCACAGATCTGTGGCACAATGACCTAGTAGCAGAGGGCAGGGCTCGCGCCTCCGCGTGGGCGCACGAGGCGGCCCGCCGCATACAGGAGGGGGCGCCACCCCTGTCACCGGTGATATTGTATCAGGAACTCGTTGCGTTGTTTAAGGATCATAGTAAGCGTATATATTTTTTAGTTTTTTTTTAATGATTTTATTACATATTTTAATTATTTTTAAAGTATTCCGCTACGTCCAATTCTTTATATATTCTCTAAAAAGTATTATTAAGTTTTATTAGTTATATGAACGGCAACCTGTAACTTTGTTTCATTGGACTTGCCCTAAGTATTCATATTTTTTACCTGCTACTGAAATTTCAGGATATACATTTCATATTTTAAGTTTCTAATTTCATTAGATTCGGTTTCCAGTGAAACTTGTTTTCAATATTCCTTGTATACTATGCGATTAAAAATCTACAGTAAGGTCAACGAATTGGGATCGCTCTCAGGGGCCTGCGCTTAATTAGTTTTAGGACTTTTTTCTTGTTTTCGATGTTTTTTTTTACCAAGTGAATAAGGCACAAAAGTTTATATGGCCTTAATTCAAGACGACCAAGAGTCGTCAACCGGTCTGCCTGTTCTTTTCGAATCACTTAGTTGACGAGTCTTGGTCGTCTAGAAAATTTAAATGAAATTATTTGCGGGCACTCTAGAAAATTTAAATGAAATTAAATAAATAGGGTAGGCAGACGGAAATTGGTGATAAGACACTCTTTTCCCCACTTTCCGCCCAATACTGGAGGCATTACGTGTTAAATGGCGGAACTCAACGCCGCGCTTTGCCTCGACACCATAGCGAAGAAATGAAAACATAAATTTGAATAAATGTTCCATTTGCTTAAGTGGGGATCGAACCCACAACCAATCGATGTTGCAGCTCTCTTTGTGCCCCTGTGCCTGTGCTTCTTAAAGTTTCAATTATTTAAAAAATCATATTTTAATTCCAGTGTGGCGTCGTAGCATGATAATCTTCATTTGCGGCACAGTAGTCGGGGGTGGCGCAGGGCTAGTCATAGGGCTCCGGGCCGGGACCAGAGTGCCAAGTGGTCCTCATGCGAGAGCCCTGCATACACAGCCAGATCAAACTGTCATACTTGTAGAGGATGCTTTATCACCTGGTGAGATGATTGACGTTTTAAGTTTTAGGTTAATAGTTTGAATCGAAAATAATTTTGGATTTACTATACTCCAAATTGTGTTGAATTCGGACTGAAAGTGCAGAAGGAAAGAAAAAGGAATTTAAGAAAAAGTTAAGAAATTTAACTCTAGATTCTTTTTGGCTGCTATTCTATAATTAACATTGAATATTGACAAAAAAACCTAATTGATTGTATTATTTATGGTGTAGAGACCGTCGTGGCGCAGGGCCACAAGCGACGGTTGTGGGTTCGATCCACACTCAAAGAAATGAATTATTATTTCCAAAAATTTTTATTTCTTCGAACCAACAACCAACCAAGGCAAAAAAGTCCGGCGTTGAGTTCCGCCACTCAACACGCAATGCCTCAAAAAATTAGGCGGAAAGTAGGGAACGGAGTGTCTTAACACTAGGTTCTATCTGACTACTCTGCTGTATGTATACCGATACAGCGTGAATATTTTTTTACCTAATAGGAAATTTATACAAACATTTCACTCACTAGGGGCACAATTCGATGAAATACTAGTCAGGGTGCAAGCGTTCAGTGTGTCTAGCACTGATCGTTCGGTGCTAAGAGGGCGGGGCTCGGCCTTAAGATCGTTGGTCACCGGTTCACAAGTCACCGTTGGGAGGGGATTTTCTGGTAAGTTCAATATTGTTGTTTTTTTTTAGCTCTTATCTTATTTTCACTATTTTAAGGTTCAATCCGTAAAAGGAAAAAACAGAAGCCTTATGAGATAATTTTGTTGTCTCTATGTCTCTGTGTACATCTCAGTCTCAAGATTGTGTAAAGGTATCAAGTGTCAAATATCCACATATGCAGCCTCTTTGAGACAAAAATTCTAAATCAACGCAATAATAAGATAATTTTTATGGATCAGTTTTGTCGCATTTTGAATGAAAACTGCCACGAAATCAAAACTTATAGAGACAGTTTGGTAATTGTATAATTGCTACTAGAGTTGAATGCTTCTATTTACAGTACAAAAACTGGAAATCTACAGGTATGTTATACAAAAAAATCACAAAATATTTATTTGTATTTATTTATATCTATTTATAGGTGTAGTCCTAGATGTAGGTCAAGGTGTCACAGATCTTGAAATGGGGGATGAAGTGTGGGGGTGCGTTAGCGAGTGGAGTGGGGGCGCTGCGAACGAATTACTTGCTGTTAGAAGGTATTTTTTATCTTTATTTACTTTCGTAAATGTTGTATTAGTAACTTTTTAGTAAGGTTTCAAGATTAATTATATAATATTACAGTAGATGAGACGCGGCCGCTCTAAAGTAGATACATATTGCTATGCAGACTTGACTTTAGGCCCCGACTCTATAATGCGCAAAAGTTCAGAATGGCTAGTTAAGGGTGGCCACGACTTGTCGAGCATACTATAAATAGCTATTAAGTATTTATATTGTGACATGAGGGTATTTTATGCTCTCTCTTTACACTGGGATATTATATGAAGTTTGAGATTAATAAAATCAGTGTCAAGACTAGGCTGGGACTAAGTTTAAGGGACAAGCCCTTTCCGTTCCGACCCTGTTTAGATTTAGATAAAATATTAAAAACGGTATTGAAATATCTATTTTTATTTTGAAACAAAAATGGATCCAGTTATGGCACAGAGGTACAAGCGTGTAATTGTGGGTTTGATTCCCACTCAAGAAAATGAAATATTTTCATTTTTTCTCTCTGGTATCGAGGCAAAGCGTAGCTTTGAGTTTCCTCCAATAAAAAAGTAATGCCTCAAGAATATGCCGGAAAGTGGGGAGCGGAGGGCCTTAACACTAGGCTCACTCTGCCTAACTTGCTGTGTACGAGATACAGCGTGGAGCTGGAAAAAGGGATGGTATTAACATACCTATTTTAATTTTAAAAAATGTCTTCCAGTACTCGTGTAAGTAAACGCCCTCGTCACCTGGCGGCGGACAGTGCAGCTTCAATGCCCTGGTCGGGGGCACTGGCGCTAACCGCTTTGCAAAGGATACAATACACGCCCACGAATTGTAAGGGGAAACGGTGAGACTTGTTATATGTTTCTATCTTTATTTTGTAATGCCATTTATAATAAGCTCTTTCGAATTGCTTACAGATCAGATTTTTTTTCAGGTTGTCATCTTGAAGAATTAAATAAATATTTATATATTATAATCGCTTGTGCCCATGAGCCAGTCGTGGCGTAGAGGCACAAGCGTGTGACTGTAAACGCGACAGGTTGTGGATTCAATTCCCGCTCGAATAAATGAAATATTTAATATTATTATTTAATCGTTCTGGTAACGAGGCAAAGCGGATTAAGTCTTGTGTTAAGACACTTCTGTTTCCTACTTTCAGCGGATTTCTGGAGGCATTGTGTATAGTGGAAAAACGTTAATATTAATATGACATTCTTTTGTAAATTTTTCAGTGTAGTCATAGTTGGGGCTAACAGCGGGGAGGGTTGCACGTTAGTACAACTTCTGACGTCATGGGGTGCAAAAGTGACAGTGGCCGCTCCTAGGCGATCTCATAGAATTTTAAAAGATTTAGGTATGTTGTATGTTTTTTTTCTAGTTTCACGCTGTACCTCGCTTATAGCAGGATTGAGCAGGGAACCTAAAGTTATTCAGTTCCCCACGTATCGCCCAGTTTTCAAGACATTGCGTGTTGAGTTATAGAATTGAACCCCGTGGCTCTGTCTCGTTACCAGAGCTGGGAAATGAAAATATTAAATAGTTCATTCCCTCAATTGGGAATCGAACCCACAAACGTCACATTTCGACCAGTTACACACTCGACCACTGCCCTACGATGGTGTAATAAAACGTAATAAGTAAATTTAGGCTGTTACAAAATTCGAAGGAAAGTGAGGAATGGCATTACCTTAATGAGAACGGAGTGTCTTACCACTATATATTTCCAGGTTTCCCCCTACCTACCCTTCTATATCCAAGATACAGTGTAAAGCACAATAAAACTGTCAATAAATGTTGTATTTATTCTCTATAAGGTGCCCAAGAATTCATAGATACGGACGGTACTAACTCTCATTTAATACCATCGTGGCTGCCGTTAGAGCAGTACGCGGGTCGTGTGGGACCCTGGGACTGCGCGGTCAGCTGTCAGGGTTCCCCGGGACTGACACAGCCTACGTTGCTTAAGTAAGACTTTAAACTTATCCCTTGTCCTTCTAATACCTCTAATATTTTACTAATTTCGATTATCAACGTTTCATGATAATCAGTTAAGTACTTTTGGGGTGAAAGCGTACAAACAAACTTACATTCACATATATAATATTAGCATAATGATTATCCCAATTGTCATAATATACAAAAGTATAAAATTTTGAAGAAATATTATATTTTCGGGTTCCTGATTACGTTCCGCTATTTCTCATTGCCTGTAGACTAGCGAAACTCAACGCCGCGTTTTGCCTCGTTACCAAAGCGAGAAAATGAAAATATAAAAAATTTCGTTGCCTCAGGTGGAAATCTAATCCATAACCTGCCTGATAAGTAGAGTGAATCAAGCCTGGTGTTAAGATTAATTTTTCAAGACATTGCGTGTTGAGTAGCTGTGCTCAATAATTTATTCCGCAAATGGAAATGGGAATAAAATTACATACGATATGAAAGCCATTGTTTACACTTTGACTATAATAATATATGACTGGCAGAACAAAGCTCAGTATTGACTTCCACAAACTACTATACTGTAAAATTAGACACTATTATTACATAGTAAGCATAATAAGAGAATCAAATCCAAAACTAAAGACATTTTAATATATTTTTTTATTATTTTGTTGGTTAGAGCAACAGCCCCACGCAACGCGATGGTTGATTTAAGACCGAAACCTCTGTTAACGGATAGACTGCCAACGCCATTTTGGATTACTTTCTGCACTTTCTTTTACACTTACAGGACTTTTAGGGTAAGTGTATCATTATATATTTCTTGTCAAAATTAATAATAATAATTATTAGTATCTATTGTTTCTTTTATAAATATGTGAATTATTATTATATTATTAATAAATACAAAATTAAAATAACTCCTACTTTATTTTCTTTTGAAGTTGTCTGTCTGAAATGTAATGTTAGAAATTTAAGACATCGTTACTTACAATTTTATTAGCTTCACGTTGTATCCCGGATATACCAGGGTAGGCACAGAGAACCCGTAAGATTAGCGTAAAGACGTTTTGTTTCAGAATAAGACACTTCCTTTCCCCATTTTCGCCGAATTCTTGAAGCATTACGTGTTGCCTCTCTACCAGAGAGAAGAAATGAAAATTTTTAATATTTAATTTATTTCTCTGGTGGAAATAGATCCACAACCAGTCATATTTTCTACTCTAAAATAATACTACTTAGGTATTAATCTTGTACTTCTTTAATAATTAAGTAATTTAATAACTTTTTTTATATCAATAGTGGCTCTTAGGATGTGGGTCGAATACAGATTGGATGGAAGATGGATATCAATTACGGAACGGTCTAGAAAGTTTAAGATTACTCGTTGATTCTGCACAACTGTCACCTGTGTTAGATAAGGTGAGATAAAATATATTTATGGTATAATAAAATGAGATCTCGTTGATAACTTCATTTTATAGGATCACTCTGTTGTCTGTCTGGCAAAACCATTTATGTCGATGTGATATGAAATATTTAAAGGCAAAGGGACCGCGGACCTAAATGTCAGTTCCCACAGAAAGAATCAAGCTTATAAATCAATGCAATGAAAAATCTATAATTTTCAAAATATAATTTGTGCATCATTTATATTCTATTTTGCATAAAATTTACCGAGTAATCAAGTCCTTTAATTCATTCAAATTTAAGTTTGTTAGATTTATTCACCGCGTAATAAAAAAATATATTATGTGTCAGACCTACAATAATGAAATGTGGCAAAAACTGACTTGGTAAGAAAAACTATGACAAACTTATAATTCTAGTAATTTCGTATAAAATGAGCCTACTAAACTTAAATTTGCCTACTTTTATAAGTTATTTCCGTACTTCGCCTACCGTTCCCCTCTCGTTGACGTTCAATCCTGAAATTAATACGGATCCCTTGATGGGCAAGTTCCACTCGCATTGAACCGATTTTTCACTATCACTCTTTTCCGTATATAGTAGAGTACCTAGTGCTAATAGGATGAGGGAACTTAGTTAAGATACTGTGTTGTCCATTTTTTACCAAATTTGGTCAGTGTATTGAGCGACGAACCCAACGCCGAAGTTCGTCTTCTCAAACGTATTTTAAATAAAACTATTGGTATTTTTATATATTTAACAAATATATAAATCTTTTCTTACAGGTGTTTTTCCCACAAGATTTCGAAGCTGCATTAGCGCATGCGTGTAGCGACGACGCCATAGGAACAACTGTTATACGGTTTCCTTAAATGAATTTATAAAATAATTAACCGAAAATATATATATTTTTTAATTATGAAGGGTAGTTTCAAAACGTTTTTATTACCCATTTAAAGATACCTTACTTAAAATAATTGAACGGTTTTTTTAATTCTTTTTCATTTAGACAATATGGCGTCTGGTTGTAACTAGGGTCAGTTTTGATTATTTTAAGTAATATTATAATGAATCGTTTCACGTAAGATTCATCAAAATCAACCAACTCATTTGGTTTCTAAAACGCAACATACATACATAAACTAATAAACACATTACACCTTATGCCATGTGTGTCTTGTTAATATATAAATTATATTTCTCGAAATTAAACAAAAACATACATAATTTAACGTATTGATACTAAGATTTAAAATGATTAACATAAAATGTCTGTAATTAATCAAAATGTTACCTATCAAGAATATTCATGTGTCAAAATTAAATGTTGTTATCTTTTTCTTTTTACTCTGACAAAAAAAGGATAGATAAATACATTGAATAAATAAACTGAAACTTATAAGGAACTTACTTGAATTTAACTTTTAACCTAAATAAAATTATGTTATCATTTTCTACACTAAATTTCAATATAATATACATATTTAATATTGAATATTGAGAATGATTTTTTGATATGTTTTAAAATCTAAGAAATTTATATAGTATTGGGACTATTCCTTTCTTTTTTCTTTTTAAATTATTTAGCGTTTTTTTTTATTATTTAAGGACTTATATGCGCAGTATGTTAATTTCAAGAAGATTTTTAATATAAAGGTATAATTTATTTTATAGTAGTATTTTTTTATTTATATTGTTAATAGATACTCTCAAATACCAAATTGTGTTCCATATTTAACATTTTATAGGTACCCGTATTATTTTATTTAGATGGCTGTCAAAACTCAAATAATAATATTGGCAAAAAATTGTCGAAAAATGAAAGTATTTATTTTTTTGACATACATTTTTTATATACATATGTCTTTTGTAAATTACTTAAATAAATATACTAAGGTCTGTTTTTTTTTTAAAAAATCTTGGTAAATTTCTTTGTGGCTTATTATATAAAAGATGTTGATATTTTTGTAAAATTCAATAATAAAATTATGTTCCTGACATAAAGAGAATTGAGACTAATGATTTTAAAAGTTACATAGGATTTCTTAAAATTATTTCAGATTTAATAAAAAAACATTTCTTTCAAGCTCTATAGATTCTTATACGGAATTTCAATGTTTGTAATTCTTAATATATGAATATGATTAAATAAAATATTAATAAAAAAACAACACTATTTTAAGCAAATTTTGTTATGTAAATATTTTTTTTCCTTTCTATATTACTAAAATAGGTGCTATATTAAAATTTATTATCTATTAAAACACTTTTGCCATTTTATTAAATAAAATTAAATGTCCACTTTTACATGGATACATAGATTTTTTTTTTGTTTTATTTTAGTAAGTTTTTGTTTTGTATACAGATTTCTAAGCCATCCTAATGTTTAATGAAAAATGTAAATTTAGTCATAACTTAGTTAGAAATGTTATATTTTGAAATAAACTGTTATTCTACACTATGTTTCATTTATCACCTGTTGCTTAAAACTTACTCTTGCTTTTTTCTAGCTTCAGGTTTTATTCTGCATATACCGCAGGAGTCAAATAAGAACACAGAGACAATGTGCTATTCAGTGTTCTGCAATTTCTTCCTGAATATGAAAGGCGAAACTCAACGCCGCACATTATTCTATCAGTGGGAAAATACAATTCATGCAGTATTTCATATGGCCTTAAGTAGCTTAACGGTGCAAATGTTAATTCACACAGAGTTAAATTAAAAAAAAGTAAATTTTTAGACTTTATTATTATTAAAAAAAATATTATGCTTACAAAATTTGTGTTATATTTTGTGCCATTTATATTTAAAATTAAATATATCAATTTATATATACTATATTTTTGTAGAAAATCTTAAACTATCCTACTTTACTTATAATTTATTAATTATAATGTTCATAAAAATTGTGCTAAACATATGATCTAATATATATAAAAATATAATTCATTTAGAATTAAATTAAATGCAGAAAAAAAAATCTACAAAATAAATTTATTTTCATTGAACTAGAAGTTATTATGAAGTTCTTAAGCACCTTTATAAAATATATAATAGTAATATCACACAAAGTATCACTCTTTCAAAGTATTTCCACACCAGGGATGAATAACTTTATAAGTTTTCTTTATAGTGGAATAGGCAGAGAAAATCTAATATTAATATAATATTTCCATCCCTACGCACCATTCAATTTTAGGGACATTGTGTCTTCTTACAAAGAAATCAAGCCCACAACCTTCACTAAATAGTAATCATTATAATTGCTTTACATACATAAATTATCAAACATACTGTTGTAATGTGCAAACAGAACTTGTGCTGAGTATAGTAAAAAAGCTAAGTACATACAACTAGACTTACCAACTTATACCTGGTGGATAATTATTCCAAATCTATCAATAAACAATCATATAAAAAAGATTCATCTAAATACAAATTTATAAAATATTGATGTAGTAAATACATTGTAAAATTTTCTTTATAAATTTATATAAAACCAACATTGTATACAGGCCTCATAGCAGTAAGAATAATCAGTCATTATAATAAAAACAAAATGTATACAAAAAAATCTTAAAAAAGACTTCTGTATCTGTATAAAATAAAACTGTATTATAAATACAGTAATAAATTGTAAAATTTCCTTATAAAGAGATATATAAAATTAACAATGCATTAATGCCCTTTAGCAGTCATAGGTTTTATTAAGGAAAACAGTAGATTATTCTCATCCACCCATGTCATAAAATCTTCGGATAGTACTACAGCACATTCTAGCATCATTAAACAATCATTTTCTGCTCTATGAGCCTCCCTCGGAGATCTTTTTAGTAATCTTCTATAAATATTCTTTAACCTATATGATTCTTTAGGTTTATTGTCAAACCAATTAAGTCTATCTTTAAAAGGCACTGAATTACGCTTATAATCTAGTTTATTCTCACTTAAAGTCAATTTTTTTGGTGTTGTTTCGTTTATTTTTTGAATATCCTCATCGTCACTATCAACTAAATCAATTATTTCAATTGTATCTGATTGAATAACTTTATATGTTGGTATTTCTTTTTTCTGACCTTCCATTGTATCATAAAAGAAATGAAGACTATCTGAACATAGCAGATCTTCACATAATTCTACGTTTAAACTGTTAAAAACGGACTTTAAAATAGGAAAATCAAATCTTAAACCATTATGAGCTATCAAGCACACTGGTTTTTCCAACATACTTATAAAGGAATCCAATATTGTAAATACCTTTTTGTTAAAGGATGATTCATGTTCCAGCAGTTCGTTGGTTAAACCAGTTTCTTTAGAACAATCTGGTATAATAAGCTTGCATGGGTTGAAGCACATAGTAATTTTATGTTCCACACGAGGTATTAAGCCACTTCGAGTTTCCAGTAAATGTGCTGTTTTAACAGCAATAAGGCATAATTCTGTTATTTTCGTCTTATGCATTTCGTGGCTAGTTATGCCGGTGGTCTCCATATCAAGAAAAACTAGTGTCTTAATCATGGTAGAGCGTAATATCACATTCAGTAAACTAACACTAAATTTGAACTAGTAATAAATATAAAATAACTCAGTTAACTCTGGAGCTTGTTCCCTTAATTATGTATTATTAACTAATGCAGTAATGACTAATGACTGATGAGTCATGACAACAAAACATATACTCTTGTACTTGTTGAAATAAAACATGTTTATCGTAAATTACTACATTACATTATCTATTAAATTATCTCTGAGTATGTCAATGTCAAGTGCCAGCTGACAAGTCAAATGAAAACAATTTATTTTAGCATTGTACGGATACTCGTACTAAAATTATAGCTTACTAAAGAATTATGTATATTTTCTTGTAAGTTACAAAATATTTATTTGTGTATGATGGCATCGAACCCACGCCTCTTTGGTCTTAAAAGTCATAACGCAAATATGATATAAATCTATAAAATTAAAATTTAATAATAACAAGATTTGCACAGCAACTTCTTACATACTTATCTTACAACAATCCATTTCTATGTATAATCGGAGATTAAAATATTATATTACATAAACAAAAAATAATGTTAACGATTATAGAACCTTTTAGAAAAATAAACGTTGTAAAAAATTGCATTTGTAATAACAAAAGCTAATTTAAGTAATTAAAGTCAGTTAACTGATCGAATTTGCAATGAAAAGATAAATGGAATAGGGAAAATGAAGAAAAACGTGAAACGTGAAAACGTGCTGAGGTGCTTAGGGACCATCGAATAAATGAGTGATGAATGAATGGGTGATGAATGAATGGGTGATGAATGAATGGGAAAAATATTTATGAAGGAACAGTCAGCGGTAGGAGTAAGAAGGAGACCTCGGTTCTGATGATTCGAAAACACAGTAGGTATCAATGATACTGGAGGAAGGTAATGAAGATAAGATTTAAAAGAAAAAAAAACATTAATTTTATTGCTCAAATAAATATTCACTATCAATATTTGTTTTATACAAAATCTTTATAAGACTTAATGTAACCAGATTACGATTATGTATATACAAAATATTGTTATCACCATAAAATAACATTTATTTAAAACGTCCGCATTTCATATTAATTTTAAACGTCCGCAGCGTTTTTTTTTCTGATTGTTTACATAAAAGTCAAGTTATTATTTTAATTTTATAGCTTTATGCCGTACCCCACACATAGAAAGGTATGCACAGGGAATATAGGCACCTAGTATTGAAACATTCCCTTCCCATTAAAACACTTCCGCTCCCACTTTCCACCGAATACTAGAGGTATTAAATGTCGAATGGCGGAATTCAATGCCGCGCTTTGCTTCTGTAGTCGCATACATGGGCCCTTGCACCACGATTGTAGTTAATATATGGCATAAGTCGTATTATTAATTTTATGTTAAAAAATCGAAACCATCTTAGTATTTATATTGTTTTTTTTAATCATCTGTATCCTGCACACAACACCGAGGGAACTTAGTGTTAAGACACTCCATTTCCCACTTTCCGCCGAATTCTGGAGGCATTTCGTATTAGGTGGCGGAACGCCGCTCTTCGCCTCGATACAAGAGCGGAGAAATGGAAATAAACATTTCATCTCCTCGAATAGGGATCGAACCCAGAACCAGTCGTTTTTACAGTCACATTGCCTCTTCGCCATGACTGACCCGGTAGTGTCATATACTAAGAGTAATAAACAATGCTATTAGAGCTAATATGATTTTCTTTAGCATGTGTTACTTTAATAATAAAGTTTAATGTTTTCATTAATAAGTTTAGTTATTTCACTAATTAATCTATTACCTAGCTAGCTTAGGTAACTTTAGGTGGTTTGGGTAGACTTAGACGAGTACGGTTAAATCCCGATATAAAATTTATTTCAATGGTTAAGTATTCGGACTTTACCCAAATTGCTTGGGTAATACTAAGTGTATCCGTGTAATCGTAGGTTTACTCTATGTTCCAGCATTACCCGTAACATATATATACCACATGGTTCTTTCAACTTACTTCGTAAAATATGGGAAGACATAAAAAGAGAATGAAAACAAACAACATATATTCCATAAAAATATTTACTTAAACATAATATACAGTAACTACTTAAGTCTTAAAAACTATTATCGATGAAAACGGTTCATGAGATACAATCTGGTGATGGATGGAGAGACAGACAGACACCAGAGACTAAGTTTTACCCTTGGATACGTGAAAATTCATAAAACTATAACAGCACCTGTTTCTTATTTAAATGACAACTTAATGCATAATGACGTAAGTACAACTCCAAAGTTGTACTTACGTTCATACAAAAGTTCATCACTGATTGTATCAACATAGTTCAGATTCTATGGCACTTTCGATTCCTATATAACTTATCTAAGATTCTTATCACTCATACTCATATGGAAAGGGATATAATATGTCCTTACATTGTTACTCATACTCCAGTTATTTCTTTACTGCTTTTTTCTTCTGGATTTTTCTTCTTTCCTAAGTCTTTGTAAATATCTTCTAATGTTCTACCTCTTGTTTCCGGAATAACAATTATGACATACGCCGCCATGAACAGACAAACTAGGCCGAAGAAATAAAACGCTACGTGTATACCGATAGAATTTGCGAGTGGCTTGAAGAATATCAGTTGAAGGAAGTCGGCTAAGGATGTTGCGCTCATAGCTGTGGCCATCACTGTGCCTCGGTACTGAAAAGAAAAAAAAAGGAAATAGTTCATAAGAAAGAAAATTTCTGTCATCTATTTTGTGTGATAGCTTCACGCTGTATCCCGCAAATAACAAGATAGGGAACCTAGTGCTAAGACACTCCGTTTCCCCTTTTTTGCGTGATGAGTGGCGGAACTTAACTTTCTAAGGGCTTTTCTCTTGGTGCCAGAAGATCCTATAACATTAAGTGATTGCCCCTTGTGGGGATCGAACCCACCACCGTGGCTTACAGTCACACCCTTGTACCCCTGCGCTACAACAGCCTCAAATTTAAAGGATTTTCTGATGTTATTTTTTTATGGATTAGTTTTATATAAATCTATTTATAGTTTAACTGTCTATTTACTCTGTTAAAACTTCATTGATTTTATTTTTTTATTCCGCCAAAAGAAACCTAGTGTAGAAACACGATGTTCACCATTGATTTGATTGTTGAATGGCGGAACTCAATGCTATGTCTGTCTTGTTACCCGAGCGAGGAAATAAAAATAATTATTATTTTTCTAGACTGATTTTTTTACAAAGTAATCATACCTTAAAAGAGAAGATTTCTCCAGACAATACAACAGACATGGGCTGCAGACCTGAAGAATCGCAGAAGATGCAGAGACACAACGTGAACAGTGGTATCCAAGACGGTGTGATCACGTCATAATCACGCATCAAGAACCACGAAGCGAGGACGCACATACTAAGTCCAGAAATTGTCGAAGATATGAAGAGTAGCGGCTGCGAAAAAAAAATTACACATCACAATATAGCAGGGCAGACAAGTCTCGGATTCTGTGATGCGTGGGGACGGAATGTTTTATCACTGCTTTCTCTCCACTGTCTACCATGTTATGTAGGAAAAACCTAGCCTGTGAAGTTTAAAAAAATGTATAAAGTATCTGAATTACAGGATTGAATGATGGCGTTTTACTGCATTGAGTTTCTACCTAAACCTCTGCGCTCTCATGACTAAATTATATCTATACATATATGTATATACGATTAAATACCTTTCTTCCGCATTTTTCAACAAGGCCCGAAGCAAGAATCGAACCCACAACCTGAACTGCGCCGAGCAGCATTGCTTGTTGGTTAGGGCTCAGTACTAAGCCTTTATTGTCTGATGATGCCAGAGTGAAGATTTCACCAGCGAAGTTTAAAACGGGTATGGCGCCGCACACTTCTCTCGCTAGTGTCGATATCATCGCGATTTGGAAAGCCTTGAATAAGATCTTGTCGGTAACTGAAATATAAAAAGAAATGGCATATAGATTTAAATTGTGTTATTTTATTTTAAAAATATACTTCTTTTTCAGATACCGGTTTGGTACCACTAGGTTCTCTCTATCCGTATATAAAACAGTACTGATAGAGAAAACCTTGTATCAACACACTCCTCGTTTTGTGATTTCTTCTCAAATTTGAGATACTGCGTGTTGGGTGACTTCTAGCGTGCGCTTTGCTTTACCAGAGCAGGATAATGTAAATAATCCAAACCCTGATTCCATTTTTTAGCTTAGTTATTTTTTAATGATATATTCATGTTTTTCAATGTGTACTGAAGTGAAGTACATGAAGTTCCGCTAGTTATCACGCAATGTCTCAATTTGGCAGAAAGTGGAGAACTGAAGTGTCTTAACACTAGTTTCTGCTATGTGCGAGACACGGCGTGAAGCTAGAAAAAGGAGCAGGTAAAATATGAACATATTAACTTACAAATAGTCTTTAAAAAGAATTGATCAGCTTCATTATCCTTCTTTTGTTCTTCGTTTATAAGGTTTATTTCTTCTTGCACTACATCGTCCGCTTCAGATCTACATCGGAGCCATGCGATAGCTTTGGTCGCATGCTGAAAAATAAAAAAACTTTTTTTGGAAAAAAAAAATATCCGGGATACAGCGTGAAGCTGGAAATTGATAAATTAAATATTAAATAACAGATTTACTTGTATTCTATATATTCTTGCTTCTTTTAAAATAACTTACTTCTACTTTTCCAGTCTTCACAAGGTACGATGGCGAGTCCGGCATGAACACGAACAATGAGAGGTGGGGCACGGCGAGGCAGACCCAGAGGATTTGATAGTAGTTCAGTAGGTCTCCCATCACGTACAGCAGCAGGTTACCGACTGTGTGAAACAAAATTACCTAGAAATAAAAATATTTACATGTATAAATAATATTTTTCAGCTTCACCTCAAGAATTCAGCGCAAAATGGGAGACGGAAGTGTCTTAACACTAGGCTCCCTGATTTTGTCTAAATTTTATATCAATAAACACATTTCCCCATAATAAATTACAATCCACAACCATTGTGTACAATGTCTGTTCCAAAGTCTAGTTTTTCAATGAAACTTGAATGCTACCAGGAAACGATGAAAATCAGTTTAATTATTTATAAAATATACTCACGAAGCATCCCAAAGCACCTCTAATACTGTCTTCGCTAATCTCCTTAGTGTATATCGGACAGATGACATAGCACCCTGACATAGAGATCCCGACCAGAGCCCGCGCCAGGATCAAAGCCCAAATGTCCAAGGAAACTAGAAGTAATATCCAACTAACCTGGTAGTAAAATAAGATTATTGTAATTATTTTTTAGCTTCACATATCGTATCCCATGTATAGCAGCGTTGACAGAAAGAACAGAGTGGTAAGACACTCAGTTCTTCACTTTATGTTTGAAATTTACTCTCTCTTCCGCCACTATTTTATTTCTCACGTTGTATCCCTCACATAGCACGCTAAAGGAACCTTAGTGGTGGTCATACCAAATAGAATGTAATATCTCGAAAATGTTGCGGAAAGAGGAAATCGGAGTGTTTTATAACTAGGGTGGATATTGCAAAGAGTTGCCTACACGGTTGTGTGGGAAATGGAAAGCGGGAAACTGCTTGTTGCCTACTGTAAATATTATAATTTTATAT
The DNA here is from genome assembly GCA_016802625.1 of Heliconius numata. Classification (NCBI taxonomy): domain Eukaryota; kingdom Metazoa; phylum Arthropoda; class Insecta; order Lepidoptera; family Nymphalidae; genus Heliconius; species Heliconius numata. The sequence continues at coordinate 650,803 of JAEBDU010013311.1, read as the reverse complement.
TATTTTTAATTCTTTATTTTTAGTTAATTGAATGTAACCAGTTAACATTAATATCAAGTAATAACTAGACTAGATGTTTAATTACAAAATTACCCCAATTTAGCTATCTTTCGCTAGATGCGATAGGCGGTGGCAATGTCTCGAAAATTGGCAGCAAATGTGGAACACAGTGTATATATGTATACAGGATGAAGCTAAAATAAAAAGAAACGAATTTAAGTAACAAACTTACAGCGGCAGATAATGAGACCAGAATGAGAGCTAGTTTCCGTCCATACTTATCCACGAAGTATGCGATCGCCATATTTGCAGGAATGCATATTAGATAGGGTACTGCGGCCATCCATGATATCTGAAAGAAATATTAAATATTTTTTTATAACTCCTTGAGATAATCGTTATATTATACATATTTTTACATCCTCATTCGGAATTGAGGTCATAAATAACTTAGATAAGATACCTCAGCATCAGTAAGAGGAACTCCTTTAGGTGAATCATTGGACTGCAGCAACAGAGACATCGGAGACATCCATCCTATACTCGCGCCGTAAGATATCACTGGGAGGTTTACTGCAACAAAGTTTTTAGTGAATAATATTTAACCTTATCAGTCTTAATTTCTTTTCAATTGTAAAAATAATATAACATATTTAGTAGTTACATAAAAAATCATCTTCAAGCTGTACACCGTACACAATTGCGTTGAGTTCCACCATTCAACACGCAATGCCTCGAAAAATTCAGTGAAAAGTGGGGAACCGAGTATCTTAATTCGGGATAAAGCGTGACGCTGATTTAATAATTTATATTTTTTTATAGGTGAAATTCTATTAATAACAATCATTGTCGTCGAACTCACACCCATCGTAACTACGACCAGAAGCTGTCTAACTCACAACGATGACCTTAGGCTTATTGTCTGTACTATAAATATTTCATCAGTCAAAAATAATTCCGTCAATTTAAAATGGTCGCTTTGGTAAATTATTATTTAAATTAGTTAGATACGTTTCTAATGTGCATGATTGTAAACGTTATGGTCGTGGGTTCGATGCCGGTTCGAGGAAATGGTAAATTATATATTTCATTTCTTTCTCTCTCTCGAGACACGCGGCGTTAGTTACCGCCAAGTAGTACCTACGCAATATATATTTTTTGCTTAAATAAATAGCAATAGCTAGTTTGCCGAATACTAGTTTTGTATTGAAACTTGGGTCTTTTGACATGATAACAAAAAAGAATGCCTCAAAGAATTATTAAGAGCAAACCACTTACAAAATTGAGTTATTCTTACTAAAAAAAATAATAATAAGTTATAAATACCTAAGAAATCGATGAAATATTTAAATACTCCTGTTTCTAAATACATATAAGCCTACTTATACTGTATTATACTAGTATAATGACTTCCTTATTGTTGTTATTTAGTTAAAAGAATTTATAATGAGGCCGTTGCGTCGAGGCGCAGTAGCACAGAGCGTGTGACTGTATACGCGACGGTTGTGGGTTCGATTTCCACTCCGGGGAATTTATTAATACAATATTTTATTTCCCCGTTCTTGTAACAAATCAAAACGCAACGTTGAATTCTGCCAATGTCTCGAGAATACATCATATAAATAAACAATACATAATATAGCTTTTATTTAAGTGGGTAACGTAATTTACCTAATAGGAAGGGAGTATCTTAACACTAGGTTCCCATGTTCCCTCTGTCTACCCTGCTGTAAACATTAATATAGCTTTTATAAAATGTCGCTTAGTGACAAACGATAGGAAATTCTTAGAATACCATGGATTCACCGCGCGTGTGGCCTTGGACTCCGAGCCAAGTCTACGCAACAGGGGCCCTTTAAAATGTGTATTAACGCTTGCCTAACCCTAAACCTAGTCAATTAAATTATAAATTTTGTCTTTCACGCTGTATCCCGCATAAAAAGTTAAGGCAGAACTCAACACCGCGCTTTATCTTGTTACTAAAGCGAGTAAAAATTTATTACTTCGAGTGGGAATCGAGTTAAGAACCGTCGTAACTTCAGACGCTAAGCTGCTGCGCCATAACGCCGTCTAGCTAAACCTAAATGAATAAATTTTGTTTATATTATTCAGTCAGTAAACAAACGCATTCATCATCAGGTGGACAGAGATTTCTTGGTGTCCTGTGTGAGAGAGAATCCTAAGGTTTTATGTACCGAAAACAAATTACTAAAGCCAAAGAACATAATAAGTACGTAATTTTTATACAAATATTATTTTCTTCAGTAAGGTCACTTTCATTCTAAAGGCATAACAATTTTATCGAAAGGTATTTGAAGCTATAACCATTCATACAATGGTTTCAAAACCCAATTAAATCACTTTATCGGTAATAATTGAATTTATTAGTCAGTTATTATCACAGTCTCTGCTTATATCACTACACACTCTGTTATTGTCTCTAATAAATATCAACTAATAAATAAAATTACAACTTACTTAATATGGCACATAATATTTGATTCACTTTGCTATTTTCCCCCCACAGTACATTTTTTTTCTTCACCATTTTACACTAAAACTAAAATTCACTAAAATATACTAAAACTTCAACTAGATTACACTAAAGTTTCGGAAAGAAATTTTACAATTAAAATATATGTACGTTTATATATATGGTTTCGTGTTCCCTTTTTACGCACAAACCGTTTGAAAGTCCAATAGAAAATGAATCGGCGTCGTCTCAGCGCTCGGGATGACCCAAATCGGTTACCATAATGATTGGTTGTAGAGGAATATATTTATAAATTGGGGGTCAACGACAAAAAGCTTCATATAAAAATATAGATTTTCGTCCAAATTCGATATGTGTTGATTGACGTAACTCAACGCCGCGCGTTTGTACCAAATGAAAAAACAAATTCCACTGCGTTACGATATCTTAAAAAATCGTTATAATATTGTTAATAAAAATACATTGGTACGTTTGTAGTTGAATAGCATTAACGATTCTGTATAGAGTTGTCCTATTTTTTTTTTTTATTTCAATATAATTAAAGAGTCACTATCATTTTAATGAAATATATAAATTATAGACACTTTAATTGATAAAATCGTCAATAAGCATTTTATACTGTATAAATTTTACATTAGCTTCACGGTATATCGCGCATATAGCAGAGTAGGCAAAGGGAACCTAGTATTAAAATATTCCATTCTCTACTTTTCGCCATTTTTTTCGAGACATTGCGTGACTCTCAATCATAAAATTGGTAAGGCACCCTCTGTAGGTGTAATCGACTCGCACTTCACTATTTTTTTATTTATACGGAAAATAACACAAGGAAATACAATACGCGTACGATTGAAATGCGTTAATCTTTAAAATTTTTAACGTTCCTATTCTAATTTATGTATATTTCGATGTAAATGTTTATACGAGTATTGGTCAATTTCTTTGTTCCTCACTTACGGCCTCCTCAGAGATATTGACGAAAAACAAAATCGATGACGCTATATTGTATAGAAAAATTAATTTGTTTTTTTTTGGTCTTCCTACTTTTTCTCGCATATACACTGAATTTACAAAAAATATATATCAACTCCTCAAAAGAAAGAAAACACTTTCCGTGTTATTTTTCAAGACGTTGTAAGTAGCCACGGTTTATTTACCACATAGCTAAAATGACAATTATTAAATTATAAATATTTCCACCCCGAGTGAGAATCAAACCCACAAGCCCACAACCGTTGTGTTTACTGTCGAACTCTATAAGATAGCGTTATGACGGAGCCCGACAAATTATTTTCAATTATTAATTTGAACGTACAATGTATTGTTTTTTTTGCGTAAGTGCGTTAAGACGTCGTTTCTGCTTCATTAATAACAATAACCAGAGAATCAATTGGTGCGTACAATACGCGGTGCCATAGCAATGTGTAATTTATGGTCCACAGTAATATAAGTGTATATTGTGATACCTACATATTGTGTTAAAAAAGCAAGGATCAGTCACTCTGTTCTCAACTTTTATAAAAATAAATCAACTTTCAACTTATATGCGCAAAGTTAAGCAAAACCAAAATATAAGAAAAGAATATTTAATTAACTTCAAAGAAATAGAAACTTCTATATAAAACCTGTAATTTTTGGAATAGGCAAGATAAAAATAATATTAGGTAAGCTATTAAACGCACCGAATAAAAGCTGCAAAGAAAAATACGCAAACTGGTACCGACCTACAAAAAACGGATTTTGAATAAAAAAGGGGGATATAAATATATATTTTTAAACTTCATCGCTATATCCCGCACAAAGCAGGGTAGGTAAAGGGAACTTAGTGTTAAGACACTCCAATCCCCATTTTCCGCCGAATTCTGAAGGCATTGCATGTAGACCGGTGTTGTCTCGATACCAGAGCTAGGTAATGAAAATATTAAGTATTAAGAAACAAGCGTGTGACTGTAACACGACGGTTGCGGGTTTGATTCCCAGTACTATTTACAAATCTCCACGCTTTTTCTCCAGAAAAAATACAGGACCTTAAGTGTAAATATACTTACTTAGTATGGCACATAATATTTGATTTACTTTGCCTTTTTCAAATGTACCGTAATATTTCATTGTCACTACACTTTTTGTGGACTTTAGGGCAAAAAACTTTTATTTTAATTTTTCATCGCCGGATTCGAACCACAATCCTACGAGGGTACTTTTCAAGCTTTACAAGTCGATCGTTACTTCCAGTAGTAAATACGTATGTAACACAGGTACTACTGATTCATTCTAATTTATATAATAAGTATGAGATAACAATGTTTGACAGAATAAAGCCAGAAAAGGATTTCCATTATGTATTCTAAGCGTTTATGCAAATATTTCAATTGAGTTGAATATTTGTAATGCCTTATTGGGAGATTTGATCCAAAATTGTTAAATTTTCACTTCGCTTACCAAGTACTTGGTTGGTAATTGGTCGCTTCGCTCGTTATTATTATCAAAAACATATTTGAATGATTTATTGATATCTGATCTTTAACTTTTTTAGCTTCTCGCTGTGTCCTACACACAGCAGGGTAGACAGAGGGAACCTACTCCTAAAGATACTCTCTCCCCCATTCTCCGCCGAATTCTGGAGGCATTGCGTGTTGAGTAGCGGTATTCAACGCCACGCTTTGCCCCGATATCAAGGCAAAGAAAAGAAAATATTAAATATTTCAATTCTCCAAGTGGCATTTGAACCCATTATTAGGTTTACAGGATCATACTTTTTGCCTTATACTGAAAGACCTCAAGATAAAATAATTGTGTAGTTCAAGCGGACGAAGTCGCGGGTCGCTTGTTGAATATAAATCTTCTACAATGAGGTACTATTCTAAAGTATTTTTTATATTTGCGAGCGATACAGGGAAGCTGATTGTAAATGAAACTCTTTAACCGTATAAATATATGCAATTAATCCGGTTAAAAATAACCTATAAAAAATTATATTATTAATTTTCTAATATTATCGTAAAATATGAAAATAATATTATTAAAACAGGCTTATTCGTAAAATACAGATAAAAATAAGAAATATAGACAGTAAATATGAACATTTAAGATTATTTATGAGAAAACAATTTGAATCAATAATAAAACAATGAATAAGCTCTATCGTATTATCTATTTACGAAATTGTGAATTATAATTTACTTGTTGGTCCCAGCATTCGACACAGGTCTTTTGTATTCAAATTCAAATTTAAAATATTCTTTATTCAAATAAACTTATAATAGCACTTTTGAATCGTCGAATAAACATATGAACAAAAAGCTACCACCGGTTCGGAAGGCAGTTCTGCTGAGAAGAGCCGGCAAGAAACTTAACAGTTGTTTTTTTTTAATTGTCTCTTATGCTATCACGCTATATGAAAGAGCTTAACTCTGCAGTACACCTATTACATAATTAAATCGGTATAATATTTATACTTTACGTCTACAGTCTTAGTCTAGTTCAAAATCCTCAAGAATTTCCATCTCGTCTCACAATAAGGCGACAGCGAATCCATGAAACGCTAAGAAGTTTCAAATTTCATATAAGTATCCAGATTTTTTTTAGAGAAATAAACAGCTCCTGTTATGAATATGAATATAAACTTATAAAAATAACATACATAAATATCCACAGAATAAATTTATTTAAGTACAATTCATATACATAAAAAAACTATAATATTCGAAAAGTACAATGGTTCAAATAAACTAATAAAGTAGGTATAGAAATTAACAAAATTTTAACGGCTTTTTTTTACTTAACAAATTGTTTAAGTTTAAAAAAATGTAGTAAGTTTAATTAATTTTTAATTAATTGATGTATGATGTATGTATGCTATGGATTGTATTTAAAAAAAACAAGCGAAAATATTTTTTTATTATTTTCTATTAAAAATAAATCAAAATATTACAATTAAAATTCAATACAATAATTTAATACATTTTAAATAATTTTTGAACATAACTTTTTTTCTTTTTGTCACGTCATAATAATAATTTGTACAGTTTGCTTGCTAAAATACTTCTAAAATGACGCCACAGAGTCACTATAGCCAAAAACGAAGAAAATATTTCATCAGCCAATGCGTAGCGACACTAAACTACGTAAAATTTAGCCCTGAAAGCATCCGACGATAACTGGTTTACACCGGTTCGTACTGGCATAGTGCGTAGCGTTACTTTCAACGGAAAATTTTCTCATTTTCTCGGTTTCGTAGATAAATTTGTACAGATTTTTTTATTTTTAATTCGTAGATTAATTTGTATAGATTTTTTGGCTTCATTTTGTATCCCGCACATGACAGCGTGTGTGAAGGGAACCTCGGAACCTAATGCGAAGACTCTTTAAGGCACTTTTGTATCTCATTTTCCACTGAATTCTGGGGACTACGTGGTGAGTGTCTATTGAATTATAATATAAAATTTTAATCTATATATTAATATGTAAAGCAAAACCTTTACCTCTTTTAACGAAAATATGTGGACGCAGACGTATGAAGTTTACGACAGTTATAGATTATACAGAATTATGATTATATGATTATACAGATTGCCAATATATTTTTTTAAATAATGCATAAGAAAAGAAATTAAATTAATTAAATAAATAAATAAATAATAATAAAACAACACACGCTACCACACAACCGCTGTTTGACAACACTTTAAATAAATATCTATTTTTTTATTTAAAATAACAAACACAATTGCTATGGCAACACGTCAATTTGCTCTCAATTTTTTTACTATTTTGTTAAATAAATATATTAACAGTGTATTAACAGGATTTGTCATAAAAATTATAAATTGAAGGACATACATACATACATATATATTTTTTTTGTTAATCGCGCATTAAGGAAATAAAAGTATTTAATAAAATATAAATAGGCAATCATGAAATGTTTCTAATATACATATTTTCGAATCTATATAATATATTTTATTAAAAAAAATAACATTCTACACAAATAATTTAATTATTATCGCATTTTTGCATCGCTTGGCCAATGCGTAAGTATAGTGTTTTTGCACTTCGATTTTGATTTTTTTAGAATCTTCCATGATCTGATTAGCAATTACTGTTGAATAATTAGTAGCTTAAAAAACAAGTTCTTTTCAACATAAGACGAAAATAATGTGTACAAACTCGACATATTTACTCAGTTTCCATCAATCATATTCCAATTCCTTCATCAGACCAGCTCGATGGTACCACAATATTATATTGTCATCTTATCTTATCTTAGAGGCCGACGTGGCGTGGCGCAGCGGCACAAGGGTGTGACTGTAACGCGACGCGAACGCGGTTGTGGGTTTGATCCCCACTCGAGGAAGTGAAATATTTATGTGAAATATTTATTTACGTTTATATTTCCATTTCTTCGCTCTGGTGTCGAGCGCGAGCGACCGCGGCGTTGAGTTCTGCCAGTCAACAATGCTTCCAGAATTAGGCAGAAAGTGGGGAACGCAGTGTCTTAATACTAGGTTCCCTCTGCCTACCCTGCTGTGTGCGGGATACAGCGTGAAGCTGATTTAATTTTTAATTTAATTTAATCTTATCTACATATAATTAATTGCCCAGTTTTACAATCATATAACAATTAGAAGTGCGTGTAATTAACATTATACAGGGTGGAATTGTCAGCGCCACTTTAAATGAAACCACAGTTTTAACTACTCTATAAAAGCCTAAAATAATTCGGAAAAAAAATAATTCTGAAAAATGAAAAAGTTTTTTTTTGAAACAAAATAAATAATAAAATAATCGTTTTAAAATAAAACGCCATTTGTAAAGTATAACATAGGCACGCACACACTTACCTGTCAAAGCGGCAACGTCGCATACGTATGTGTGCGTCACACGAAATACAGGTATGGATAAAAATCGTGAAATGAAAAAAAAATCCGACGTCCAAACCGTTGAGGTGCCTTGATTATTTTTTTTAATTCTTGGTTTGAAATATTTTACCCTATATGCAGTTTCAGTTAAAGAAGCGCTGCCTCTTCCACCCTGTATAAAATATTTTTTATTTTTTCAAAATTATTTATATTTCTTTCAGAAATTAATAATTCACATTATTAAATATTATCCATTGTTATAAACACCTGCTCTCAGCCAATAATGGAGAGGCATTCATTCTCAGAATAAACAAAATTAAGCAACTGCGACTACATACTCGTATCAAATTTAATCTTTATAGACAGGATGTTTATATAATATTTGAACTAGCTAACTCAATTATTTGGATATTTTATTTTTTCAGTATATAGTAGTGTACGCAGGGGAACCCTTGGGAATGTAGTGTTAAGATTGTCCGTTCCATTTCAATTTTCCATTTTTGGAATTTTCCGTCGAAATGTGGAGACAAAAAAATATCGTCATTAAACTGGTTATCTACAATATAGGCAAATTATATTCCAAGATAGAAATTTTTTTCTGCTACTCTTCGGTGTTACTCATTTGTCTTCTGAGGCAGTGGTAACCTTCTGTTTTTTACTATGTGGTTGGTTAGGCAGAGAGAACCTAGTGTTAAGACACTCCGCAGCGGAACTCAACGCCAGGTTATGCTTTGTCAATAGAATGAAGAAATTAAATAATGAATTCCCCCGAGTGAGGATCGAACCCACAAGACCATGCCTAATATAATTACTAACTAGTAAAGACCTACTTGAATAAAATAAATATTTGCACGGTCATAAAACTACTTATTTAGAACTATTCAGAATTTTATTGTAAATAATCTGATTCCTTTGAATTTTTTTATGTAATTATTGAGGCTAGAGTAAATAAAGTATAGCACAATGCAACGGTTTTTATTAGCAGGACGATGCGTCAGCAGTGTAAACCATTTTTCCCGACAGGTTGTGGGTTCGATTCCCACTCAATTAAATGAAATATTTAATATTTTGATTTCCTCGCTCATACAGCGTGAAGCAAAAAAATAATTAAATGCATGTTTTAAATTTTTCATCGTAGCAACAAAATACGGAAGCCAACAAATTTAACATAATTTTTATTATTATTTGATTAATTTCATGAAAAACAACCTCCTATCGTACCGTTAATTGCTCAAAAACGTTAATGTCAATATACTTAGATTACATCAAACAAAGTTTACAGTGTTTCATCATATAGAGAAGATACAGCGACGCGACGGTATAATTTGCATTTAGATTAAAATATACTTTATTTTTTATCAAAATATTGTCCTTATGTGTGTATTAAATTAAATTATTATTTATATAATGAAATTAATATCAATTCTTTATATTTTTATCATTTAATAATAGGTAAAGTTGAATTTTGAAAAATAAGAAAAACAAAAGAAAGTATGATCGCATGTAAGGGGACGAGTAGTGACCCATGACGGCCCCTATGGACCCGTTTTTTAAGTCATTCCTAATAAAGTACCACATTGTAATAGTAAATCTGCTACATATTCAAAAATAATATTTTTAGATAGGCTTATTCGGTTCTACTATGATGATATTTCAGCTAATTTCTTCTTCTTCTGGAATCCAACTTAGTTGAAAATTAATATTTATTCATTTGTGTGATAAAATGAAAATATCAGAAAAAAATATTATCACAAAAATATTTCTAATGAAAGTGGAAACATAATAGACATAAATGTGCAAGTAACAGTACATTAACACATTTAAAGTATTGAAAAGAAAAGATTGTGAAGAAAAGAAAACAAGTATAATCTCATTAAAATATAAAATAAACTAAAAAAAAATGTTTCATGGAGTCCGTGTTACTTCGCTGAACAGCTCCAACCGATGCCTGGGTGCAACAATATCCGGATGAACGTTCGCTTCCACAGTTTGACCTTCTCTCGACTCTTACCTAAATTCAAATCACTTCTACTAGCGTCACTTTCAAGTATCTAAAATAATCTGTTGATAGATTTAGACACGCGTAGAACGTTTATTTCATTACAAAGAGGGTTGCAGTTTTTGGTCTGTAGGAGCACAATTATGTATGTACGTATATGTTTTATCCTTTGATATTCAAAGAACATGACAAGAAATTAAATTTTATTAACATAAATGAAATATGCCATTCTCTCAATTAACTCCAGAAGTAAAAATAAAGAACAAAGGATTCCAAATAAGTAATACATATTCTATTCTTCGTTAACTAAAAAAATAATAACACTCCAATTAAATGAAAGTCGTCAAAATGTATACAGAGAATAACAGAAGCTAAAACAATCAGAAATATTCACTTTCACTTGAAACTCCTTTATAGGTAATCCAAATAGCTAAAGATGTTTGTTTCGGATCAAATGCGAATAAAATACCAAATTATTATAAAAAAATGTTTTTAACATAAATAAAGATTACAGATTAAGATCCCATTAAAACATCATAAGGATTAAATGAAGATACGTTAAGATAAACTATTTAAACTTTAGCTAGCAACTTGTAAGACAGTGATCAAAAGACTGACTCCAATTCTTAAAAATAATCCACAACGTCACAACTTACAATACAACGTCATTTTAGAGTTCCGTATAGCTAATAACAAACATAATGGTCTCCATAATAATCTTTATTAAATTTTTGATAAAAAACCTTTTTGAAGATATAATGTTAAGTATAAAAAAAATGTGACAGCTACATAGATTGCTGCAAAGTCCTTCTAAATCAGTCGGTCAGACTATTTTCGTTCGTCTACTGCTGCAATTACCCTACCCTACTACTATCCATCTTATAGCACCAACCATCCCGTATTGGCTTGCGTGTATTTATGCGCTGCCAGATAATTTCGTCAAATTATCTCGCCATCATGCTGCAGGACTTTCTTTTTTTATGAACAGCCGGTCTTTTGCCTTAGCAAAAGACCGAGTGTAACACCAGAGTTGCTACAGGTGTGTTGCCAGCTTTCAAGGTAGAGATGGACGCGCTTTTTGAAGGTATCTATGTCGTGTCGACACAGAATCACTACTGTTCTACAGTTTTGTGGTGCGCAAAAGAAAATTTCTTCATAATCGCATAGTAGTAGAATACCTCATATCCAAGTGAAGAAATCCGGCGGTACTTACAACAGGTCCCCAGAACATTTCCCATGATAAATGCGGTAGAGAACACGCAGCTATGAGACATCTCTATGCACAGCTTAAGTTTCAAACGTTTAACAGAGTATTATGTTCCTAATGATTCCTAGTATATGATAAAGCTGATGCTGGGTTGCACGAGCCCTGACCACAATCCCAATTAAGTTAAAAGATTTCTCTTAAACTGGCGACGCGACACGACAAATGGGGTTTTTTTTGTGTTAGCACGCAAACTTGTGTCTTCTGGGGGTTAAACTATAATAGGTTCCTTTCACTCCATAAGAAAATATTGCCGAAGGTTGTCTTAATAGAAGACAAATTTATTTAGGCGCTCTTCAACGTTTTCACCTGCGCGGCTGGAGCATAATGCATCCACTGTGGATACTGCCGGATGAATGCTATCCTGAGACCCACTCATCCAAAAGATTCGTCCGGGCTATTCAGTATTTTTTCTAAATCCTGTAGCGATTGTACCATGATGACTATATCTTCGGCAAATTCTCACAGGTGTTGACCATTAATCTTTAAATCCTGTCCATTCCAGTATCTTAAATATGTCCTCCTAAGCTCCAGAAAATGTAATTGCTCAAGGCTTATCGAAACAGATGTACCTCAGTTGTGGGCCTCTAATAATTCTTCAAGCTAGGATCAATATCTATCTAGCAAAAGTTTTGATCGTACAGTTAAATAATAAACGTAGCTAAGTAAAATTAAAATTCGATTAGTCAGGACTCTTGTGTTTCCCATATTTATAAATAAAGCGTAAACGCTTGCGAGACATGGACGCTTCGGAAGAGTGACGAGAAGAAAATAGACGCTCTGGAGATGTGGTGCTGGAGGAAAATGCTTGGAGTGTCTTGGACGGAATTTAGAACGAACGAGTCCATACTCCGGGAACTCGACGTAAAACAACGGTTGTCCTCCATTGTTAAAGCACGCATTCTCACTTTCTTCGGACATATTTCTCAACAAGAAGATATTTCCATGTTATTCAGGGAAAAATTGAGGGTAGCAGGCCACGCGGTAGATCCGCCATGCGATGGACAGACCAAGTGAAGGCTGCCCTCAATGACCCTCTCTACGATTGCACCAGGCAGACAGTCAACCGCATAGAATGGCGTCAGACTGTGTGACGCACCACCAACCTTTAAAAAGGACGACCACGACCACTCTGTCAAGAGTGAAACGACAAAGAAGAAGCTAAGTATTTTTTCCTTTTCCTTTAAGTAATTAAAGAAAAAAGAGTATTGGGAAATCATCTTTTAGGTCTACTTTTCCCTCTAATTTTCGATTTCCCAAAAGTCAAACATTAGCCTTCTGGGCCCTGTAGTTACGAAAATACTTTGAATAGATGTCAATAAATTCGAAGTCTATTGATTGGCTTTCGGAGACATAGTGTCGATCGTTTTGTAGTAAAGTTACATACAAAGCATGTATATCATCGAAGGGCATATTTTTCCAGGTTGATGACAGTAGACCTCAGTAGACATGATTGTCATGAGGCCAAGAGCACAAGGCAAGAAGCACAAGAGGCACAAGTAATTGGTTGTGGGTTCGATCCCCATTCAAGGAAATGAAATATTTACTTAAATTTATTTTCATTTCATCGCTGTGGTGTCAAGACAAAGCACAGCATTTAGTTCCGCCACGCAACACGCAATGCCTCTAGAATTCGGCAGAAAGTGGGGAACGGAGTGTCTTAACACTAGGTGCCCTCTACCTACCCTGCTGTGTGTGGGATACACCATGAAGCTGATTTTTTTTTATCATGTACTGTAAGTCGTTTGACAGTGCGTCGAGGAAAATCTAAAATTATATGATATATAATCATAATTTATATATTTAAAAATACATGCACATAAATATATTAAGTAAAGAGTTGTGAAGAATAGGACGTTTGTTTTAGTTATAACATGCCACGAGAACATTCCTTATCTCCTAATATTTAACAATGCCATTATTATTTCTACCTTAACTCTAAGTTAATACGGCTTAATATTAATTACATTTTATATTTATATTCAATGAGGTCGGTTTATTTAGTAGTAGATAATGAAAATATGTCGTTTATAGCATGAAAAAAAAGACGGCCTTTGCCAAATATATTTACCCGTTTATTTGTGAATATGTTACTAATTGATGGTATGTTTGTACCAATTTAGTGTAATTTTATTAAAGTCTTTCACAAAATTTCCGAGTTCAGTAGCGGAACTTAACGCAGCGATTTGCCCTGTAAGTAGAGCGAGTAAATAAATAGTTAACTCTCCCGAGTGGGAATTGAACCTACAATCGACACTTTTACAGTCGCACGCGCACGCCTTTGCCTCTGCGCCGCGAAATACAATATAAAAATCATGAGGTGCCTTACCATAGTTTTAGAGCAAAGTTGTAGAACAGTGGAAATGATATTATTATTTAGTTTTTTTAACATTAAGTATTTTATTATAATTAATGTAAAATAATACGACACACTGTATCGTGCGCATGGCAGGTAGAGACACTCCGTTCTCCTCTTTCCGGTGAACTTTTCGAGGTATAGCGTGTTGAGTGGAGGAACAACGCCGGGCGTTTACCTTGGTGCTCAAGAGAAGAAGTGCACATATTAATAAATAATTCAATCCCCCGAGTGAAGATCGAACCCACAACTGTCGCGTCACCTTTGCGCCCCTGCGCCAACACGCCTCAAGAGACATATTTTTATTTTGAATAATCCATTAATTATGGAAGGTTATAATATAACATCACGTTAATCATTCGAATTCACTGAACCTGTGGTCAGAATTACCTCGTCATTTTATGTCATACGCAACTCTTAGTAATATTTTCATTCGAGCAGACGGTCGTAGCCGCAGATATAATTAATAATAATATAATATTGTTAGGAAGTATATATTATACCATATTTCGATAGATTTTATAGACCTTTATAGACCTTAAAGACAAGGAGGTTCTCAATTCGTCAATCGGCAAAAACCATGTTAAGATCTGTTGATGAGATTCTGAAAAAATCGAATGAACTGCTTAAATTTCGTAGTCACACTTAAAAGGACTTGGGTATTTTTATAATGACTCTTTTGTTTGCTTTCGGAAAACACACTCATTTGATGACGTGGAACTCATGATGAAGACAATAAATGGCCTACGTAGTTATAATACCTACATTAACTGCAATAGTTATTAGGAAAATATTGTTAAAACTGACGAACCACGGTTTACATTTCGTCAGAAATAAGATTGTTAAATATTTTGATTGTTTCTTTTCAACCAACTTCAAAAAAGAGAGAGGTTCTCAATACGCCTGAATATTTTTTGTGTATGTTTTGTCAAAATGTCAGTTCGCACAAAAATAATACCTAATTAAGATTAGGGCAGGGTAAGAATAGGGCAGCCACTACCGACTCGTTCGAGAAGCATCCTCTTAAAATCTACCCATCACTTAAAATCATAAAATAAATATAATTTTGAAGTCGTTGTCAAGCTAATGCTACAAAAATCTACAGCATCAAATTTCTCAACTTCTTTCTTTTACTTCAAAATTATAAAATCTTTCTTTATTTTTTTTTGACATTACCAAAGTATGTTTTACTTTTTGTTAAATAAATTTATTTTTTACTTTTTAATGAGAGGCCGTCATGGCGCACCGGGTGTGAATGTAATGCGTTATGCTTAAATCGGGCGAATAAATTATTATTTAGTTATAGAAAATTGATGGTTGTTGCAGCAACCACCTTGGCTAATTGCTATTGTTCGCTCGATATAATCTTACGTGTATTTTTAATTGTAATTGAAATGGAGAAAATTGCCATTTGGTTTATTTTATTTGTTAATTAAAGTGATTATTTATTTAATGAGGATACCTATTATAATGTTTTAAAATGTTTGTTGTTGCTCATAGACGACGACGGCCTCGTGACGCAGCGGGACAAGCAACGAGTGTTTTATTAGAAAGTGGGGTAAGTCTTAACTTAAGGTTTCTTTTGCCAGACAGAAGGAGGCTCGTGTTAAGATACTTGACTCCCCACTTTGCGCTGCTTCGCTGGAACCCAACGCCGCGACACCAGAAATTAAAATATTAAATATTTCATTTCCCAAGTGGGAATCGAACCTACAACCTGTCCTGTTTACAGTAACTCGCTTCTTTGATTGAGTGACTGATAGACAAGAAGTAGTAGTAGAAGAAAATGTGATTTACTTAAATAATCAGTGGCTAAATTATGCAATATTTTGCACATTACCCATTAATAACAGGTATAGTGGGTATGAGGAAAAGTCACAATATATTATTATTGTTACTCAATTTAGCAAAAACGACGTCCTAACGTAGTTACGTTAAAGGAAAAATCATAGTTTATAATTACGTTAAATACGTTGTAAATGTTTTAGTTTAAAAGCCGTCGTAACGCTATCCAAAGGCGTGTGACTATAAAGGTTGTGGGTTTGATCCCACTCGGGGGAGCTATTTTTTTTATTTTCTCTGCCCTGATAGAGAAAGCGCAGCGCTGAGTACGACCATTCAAAGTGCAATGTTCCAATAATTATTGGTGGTGGAAATGGAGTGTTTTAACACTAAGCTCTATCCGCCTACGATAAGAAGATATATAAGTAAGAGATTTCATTACACTAACTTTAAGTTAATAATATTACAGTTACTTAAGCCCATATAGATTACATTTTATACTTTTTCCTCCTCCGTAGTCTTGCCAACGTCGGAATTTACATATATTAAGACACACTTAAGCTTTATTCACACGATTAAAATCACAAGAAATTTATAATTCCGTATAAGAAAAGGTTAAAGTACTAAATTTTCGTCTGTTTGTTAACCTCAATAGAACGATGAAATAATTGTGTAGGACTTTTTTTTGCTTCAGCCTTTAATTTAGTTTTTTTTGGTAAAAAGAAAGTAAAAACGCGTCAAACGCTTAAAATATCATCCGCTGTCATCAATCTTTTGATACTTACCCTTTGGGCGTCCTGAAAAAAAATATTTCTCGATTCTGCGCTCTCATAAAACAATGCGCAGCGTTGAATTACGCCACTCAACACGATATGCTGTATTCGGATGGGAACCGCAAAATATTAGGTTCTATGCCTACCCCGCTATGCGAGATAAAGCGTGCAACTACCTTCACGCTTTTATTTTCAATATAAAGCTTTTTGCCACGGATCTCCAATCTATAAAAAGAATGCTATACAACCTATCATTACGGTACTCGATTTCGCGCATCCTGAGCGCGGACTCGCCGTCGTTTCATTTTCTGTCTGACTTTCAAACGGCCTGTGCGTAGAGGAAATATAAAATAACTATTTAATTTCCCATTAGAAAAATCTGTTTTTTTGTTATAAAATTTTTAAATGTAGTGGAAAATGTTGAAGAAAAAAAATCTACTGTTCGGGGAAAATAGCAAGATAAATCAAATATTATGTGCTATACTGAGTAAGTTATTATTTATTTATAAGATGGTGTAAATTGCAAAATTTAGTTTTTCCCGTTCCTCTTTTAGTGCTCCCCTACAATCCCCAAACTCCTAATCTCTCTGCTAGATCCTATATGACAAATTTTAGCGGTCTACATCGCTTCGAAAGAATGTGCCGGAAGAATTTTATACATAGAGATAAAAGAACTATAATTTGTGTAGTGATAAAATTTAGTGAAGCAACACTTCTCCATTTGTGTTTAATGCAAAAGGAGCAATTAATATACTGACCAATATATTCATATTGATTGACTCTATTGTGGCTCAATTGGTTTTAAATCATTGCATGAATGCTTCTAGCTTCAAATTTGTGTTGACAAAAATGCAAGAATGATAAAACAACATTTATGGGAAATTTCAATAAAATTGCAATAATTTTTTTCTTTCAAATAAAGTAAAATATTTTTTCCCGACACGAAAATCACTAGATTATTGAAACATGGAGAACAGTATGACTAAACACTAGGTTTTCCTGCGTGTACCCTAATGAATGCCTATGCATTCATATCTATGTATTCTATAATACATAATAGTAACAGATAAGAATAATGTAAACACGACGGTTGGGGGTTCGACTCCCACTCGGGTAGTGAAATACTTTTTCTGGTGACAAGCCCCAGACACTGCTCTGAGCTTACAACTATAATATTATGAATTAAAATTACTAATTATTAAAATCATAGAGATTATTTAAATTTTTTATCGATTAAAAACTATTTTTTTATGCTTATTTTTTAATAGTAAAAATAATTTAATAGTATAACTTGTTTATTTTGCTTAAAATATTCTTCTTTTTAGAGGCCTTCGTTTTATAAAACTAAGTCTAAATTTGCGAGTTTCATTCAACTCAAACACGCATTAAAATATAATTTTACAAAAACAAAAAACAGACATGCAGTATAACAAAAATAAACAGACAAGTTCAAAAGTGTAGAATTTTGCCAAATCATAAGTTCATTAACACCCATCGTGGTACAGTGGCCCCAGCATGGGACTGTAAACCCGTTCGATTCCCACTCGAACAAATGAAATCTTAATATTTATTTTGTTCGCTCTGTCTCCCTTGGGAAGATTTAAATGATTTCATTCTCCTAAATAGCAATTGAATCCACAACCACTGTTTACATTGCGGCTTTATAGTGAATGCTTAAATCATGTGATTATATTTTTCATTGGAAGCTTCAATTGGTTAGCACCAATAACATATTATTACCGTATTAAAGACCGTTTAAAGTTTTGATTAAAAATAATTTAGTATAGCGATTATTTTTAATTGGCGGAATCGTTTTGAGTTATGGAGCAATTATAGTATTCGTGACGAGGTTTGACTGACAATGTGATGGTTAGGGGTTCGATCCTCACACAGGGAATAATAGGTAATACCTATATAAAAATAATATTATATATAAAAATTAATATAATTCCTCTTTCGTATGATGACCAAGTAAGGATTAGAGTTCCGCTACCCAATAAATGTATCGGAAATTCTTCGTAAATGTATTAAAACTAGATTCCCTATGCCTACCCTGCTGTATGCGGGATACAGTGTGAAGTTAAAAAAAATATTTACCCTTAAATAAAAAGTAAGCTATCTGTACAGTTTTACAGTTGTATATAATATGTATATTTATGTCGTGTAAACACAATTTTAAATTTCATTCACTAAAAACTATACTTTGTTTCAGTAAACCTCCCAGTGATATCATACGGCGCGAGTATAGGATGGATGTCTCCGATGTCTCTGTTGCTGCAGTCCAAAGACTCACCTAAAGGAGTTCCTCTTACTGATACTGAGGTAGGAGAATCTAATGTCCATTTAGTTATGAGTTTGATTCCTTCTTAGGTGAATGTCTAAATTATATTAATTTTAGATAAATAAAACAGAACGGCGTTGAGTTCCACCATTCAACACTGTCAAATTATGATATCCCATATACTCTCGTTCTAAATATTCTCTGTTCTCGTTTTGATTATTATAAATACATTCAAAGTTAGCTATAAGGTTGATTCCCACTAGGGGGAATATCTAAATTATTTTAATTTACCTGATTAATTTCTAATAAGATAAAGTATACCGTTAAGTTCTGCAATTCCACACTTAATGCCTGTGTCGCTGAAGAATGTAACAAGCAAAGAGGAGAAAACCAAAAAAGTCATTTTTTAAGTTATTCGTTACTTCAAAAAAAAATCGATAAATATTTGAAAAATTCGTTGAAATATCGATATCTTTATACAAAATTATCCATATAAACATAAGGAAACTATAAGGATCTCCCACATCACTATCAAAAAGAAATATGAGATATAAGGCAATGAAACCTAATGAGGCGTTCTTTGTAAACGTCGCGTCTTAGTATTTACATAAATAATTATAAATATATAAACATATAGTATTTACTACATACGTTTATTCGACCATTAATAATACAGAACCAGTATTGTAGCTTCTTAGTAACTGATAAAGATAAATATTTCTAAATGCAAATACTAGTTTTCTAGGGATCTCGTTTTTTCCTCAACCTGGACTCATTAAGATAGCTTCTAGATCGTGTGCGAATGACACAAATATTATAAGCTTATAGACCCATGGACACAAGCGTGTGACCGTTAACAGACAGGTTGTGGGTTCCATTCCCACTTATGGAAATGAATGATATGAAATGCTTAATTAAACAATTGGGCGGAAAATGAGGAACGGAGTGTCTTAACACAGCGTAGTGTTTGAAGCTTAAAAATTAGGTGTTTTATCATTAGTTCCTTTTTGCTATATGTGTGCCAGAACACGAAACAGTGCACATTAAACTATTTACCGTTAGATGAGAATCAACGTTGACTTTAAAATTTTACGACTTTACCTTTAAGATTTAAAACCAAAATTTATATGACAATTTTCTCTATATTTTTAAATTGATGGAATTTAAATATTAAAAAAAATGATACAATTCGTTTTTTTCTAGATAATTATATATCTCTTACGCCATACTCCACTAAGGTAATATGAAATGATGAAATACTATCATTTATTACCTGTTTTAAAACAGGCATAGGCTTAGTCCAAAGCTTCTTAATGACAAGACCTAGATACGGACATGTAAGGTAAGAGCACCTTCACCTCACACCTGAATTAAATAGATTTTTAGATTCACTTTCTACCGAATTCTGGAGGCAATTCGTGTTTAGTGGCGGAACTCCACGCCGCGTTTCTCCTCGTTACCGAAGCGAGGAAATGAACATATCACACTTGTGCCCCTGCACAACGATGCCAGTCGTTTCGTCGTCTGTCGTCAGTCAAAATTTAACTTAATACATTCGAAAATTATAATATATTTAATGTACAATGTTTATAATTTTTTTATAGATATCATGGATGGCCGCAGTACCCTATTTAATATGCATTCCTGCGAATACAGTGATCGCGTACTTCGTGGACAAGTATGGAAGGAAACTAGCTCTCATTCTGGTCTCATTAGCTGGCGCTGTAAGTTTTTTACTTGAAATATTAAATTTTACCTTTTTAGATGCGAAGCTTAAAGATATTTAGAAAGCTTGCAAAAATGATCCGCGTAACGGTATTTTCAACGTTATCTAAAAAAGTATTTTTCGTTCCAAAATGTGGAATATAAATTTTAAAAAGTTTACAGTTTTTACTTAGAAATTTGTGAAACTAGTGTTAGGACACTCGATTTTTAAATTAAGAAGATTCCATTCCCCACTTTCGGCCAAATTAAGTAGTGGCGGATATGAACGCCGCGCTTTGCCTTATTACCAGAGCAAATTTCTGCCCCTGAGCCGCGACTAGCCTCTATCTGATTTTATTTTCTTATTTTAAAGAATATGTTTATTAATTAATCTGTAGATAGCTGTACTCTTATGCTTGTTGCAATAATAATATTTCTTTAGTGATATGGCCTAATTGAGTATTTTTTTATTAAAAGTTTAGTTATTTACTAAAAATATCAACTAGTTTAATATAATTTATCTTTCGATTTGAAATAATACAGGAACCGAACTTACTCTTACTTACCGAGCTTACGACATGAGGAAAACGTAAAAGACATTCAATAAAAAATATTAGTTAATATCATTAGATATAACACACCCAAGTGGGCGCGTGATCCAATAGATGTTTAGATACTTTAGATGATTTGACCACCTGCTCTAATCGATTAAGATAATAATATGTTTACATTCCATGAATATATCTTACATATGTCCATATATCTATATTCACTTACTTACTAATCAACGCGACGATGTGGGTTCGATTCCCACTCGAAAAATGATATATTTATTATTTTAATTTTTTCGCCTTGGTAACGAGGCAAGCGCGACGTTGAGTTCCGCGACTCGTTGTTGAATCGGCGAAACTGGGAAACGGAAGTGTCGTTACACTTGGTTCCAAGGTTCCCTCTACCCACCCTACTATAAGCAGGATACAGTGTGAAGTGAAACAAAAAATAATTTGATTTTACCCCCAGGCCAGCTGGACGTTACTACTAGTTTCTTTGGATATTTGGGCTTTGATCATAGCCCGGGCTCTTGTCGGCATCACCATGTCTGGGTGTTACATCATATGTCCGATATACACCAAGGAGATTAGCGAAGACAGTATCAGAGGCGCTTTGGGATGCTTCGTGAGTACATTCTATAAATAATCAAACTGGTTTTACATCGGCTCCTACTAACATTCTTGCTTCCTCGAAAGTAAACTTTTTATTATAATTAGGGAGGACAATATAAAAATAATTTTGATTTTTTTATATATTGTTAATAGTTTAAAACCCTTTTTTTTTATTGTCCATCATTGTGGATTCAAATTCAACAAGGAGATTCACAAAATGTGATGTTGCATTTTATTACTCTGCATGGAGTTTGCAAACGGCTGACAAATAAATAAAAACGAAAAGGGAATAGCGAACATGTGTTAGAAAAAAAATTAAAAAGAACTCTACTTAACTTATGGAAATTAAAACTGCAGAACGATAAGTACGAGTGTTTAAAAATCAATGTATACTGCAGAAAATGCTTTAAATTTCAATAAAAAATCCTTTTACCTGAGGGTCTCTAATCGTGATGTTTAAACTCAGGTATGCCTTGGTGAGTGGTGGGTGATCATTAAAAGTTGACCGAGAAAGAAATTTAAAAAATAAATATTACTATAAGGGATCAATAAAACAAATATCAATTCTTCTACACCGGACATTGATTTCTAATAATATGAAAAGCTCACCTTAGACCTTGCGGCCTGTTTTATCTATATTTATTTTTTAAATACTTTTGTTAACAGATCATTTTGTTTCACACAATCGGTAACCTGCTGCTCTACGTGATGGGAGACCTGCTGAACTACTATCAAATCCTCTGGGCCTGCCTCGCCGTGCCTATCATTCACCTCTCATTGTTCGTGTTCATGCCTGACTCTCCATCGTACCTTGTGAAGACTGGAAAAGTAGAAGTAGGTATCAAAAAAGAAAGTAAAATGTTAGTACTTTTAAGTACTACGCAAGGCGACTTTTAAAAGTTTGCCCCACCCTGCCTCTGTGTGATCGTTTTCCTGTTGTTCGTATGTACATCTAAAGCATAAATGAAAAGTGCAGCCAAGTTTAAAGAGAATAATCATAGCACAATAATATAATCGAGGGATTCCCCGTAAGACATGAGGAAAATATTGTAAAAAAATCCGTTACAGCATTTTGAATTCCTTTAAAGAATGCATACAACTTTTATTTATATTAAATAATTCAATTCAGTTCCTTAATTATAGGTTGCCAATTGAACTTGAGTCTCTTCGCCAATGTCATATTGCATTGAGAACACAGGTATTTAAAAAAAGCTGCATGTTTTTTCTCGCATAGTGGGGTAGGCAGAGGAAACTTAGTGTTAATACACTCCGTTCTCCACGCAGCACCTAAGAAACTTAATATATCGAGATTATAAAGTCAAATATAACAGTTTTTTTTTTTGTTTTATTGATATATTTATCAGTAACCGGTTTTGTAAAAGTTCAAAGGTACCTATTCGTACCTGTTATTCTGTTTATTTTTAAATTCACGTTGTATCCCACACATAGCGGGACAGGCAGATGAAGAGAAACTACTGAGAAACTAGTGTTAAGTGACTCCGTTACTATTAAAACACTTTCGTTCCCCACGTACCGCTGAATTTTGATAATGTCTTTTTTTACCTAAAAAAATGCATGTTGCTGGCGGCTCTCAACGTCGCACGTAGCCTTGTAACTGAAGCGATGAAATGCTTTATATTCATTATCATGTGTGGGAATCGAACCCACAACCGGTCGCACGTTTGTGCCCCTGTGCCACGAATGGCCTCTCATTTGAATAAACTTGTTGGTTCAATTGGTCATCGAACTCACAAGTTATTTTTAGCACCCGCTTCGGTAACTTGCGCCGACATTACGTGTAACTTACGGAGAGATTTCAGGTTTTCTCCGTTTACCCTGCTATAGGGGATGGAACCTAAAGCTAAGAATATTCCCTTATTGTTCTTCTTTAATTAAAGAATATATAATTCCTCTTTATTTATTTCTCCTTTAATTAAAATAAAATTATCACGAAGACGATTAATTATAATCCATATTCAACAGATCTTCATGCATTATTCAACATATCCTACACATATTGAAGCACTATGACGCAATTGGCATACTCTTGAATACGAATAATATTTGTATTAACAAAATAAACTATATTTATTTTTCCGGGTTGGCTTAACAAAATACAGCACTCTGGTCCATTTATTATTTTATAAAAATAGCAGTAAATATAGAAGAGTTACTCTTTCTTATCTTATTTATTTATTTATAATATATTTTTCATTGCACACGCATATTATAAATAAATAAATAAGAAAATGGTACTATAAAGTAAAAAAGGCCTACCTACCTTTCTATACATTCTCTGTCATTACCATGCATAATCTGAAAGATATATACAAATGAAAAACAGGCTAAGTGCGAGTCGAACTCGCAAACGAAGGGTTCCGTAGAACATTCAGTTTCGCTTCTCATCAGGCAATGCCTTGACAAAAAACGTCTTAACACTAGTTTCTCTATATCGAGATACGCTGTAAGCCTATTTTTTTATTAATTTTATTAATATCTTTTCTTTTCAGCGTGCTACCAAAGCCATTGCGTGGCTCCGATGTAAATCTGAAACGGATAATGTAGTACAAGAAGAAATAAATCTAATAAGTGAAGAACATAAGAAGGATAGTGAAGCTAATCAATTCTTCCTGAAAACTATTTGTAAGTAAAGTAATATATATCTACATATATATGTAATGTTATTAATCTATATATGTATATAAAATCGAAAGGTCACTCACTCATCACGAAATCTCAGAAACTACATGTGCTAATCTCAAATTTTGCATAGGAGTTACTTATAAGACGTAGGTGCTCGCTAAGACTGGAATTTGCAATATTCGACTTCTAAGGGGTTGATTTTGGGGTTGAAAGTTTGTATGAAACTTCGTTACTACAAATGCTAGGAGTCCTAAATTTTGCATAGACGTCACTAGGACGTAGTCATGGAGACAAAAATTAATAATAACATAGTTCACGCGGGTGTACCCGCGAGCGGGCCCCTAGTACTATATAATTGTAACTTTGAAAATTATAGTAATAACTAGCGACCCCCTTGCGGCTTCGCCCGCTTTTATTACTGGATTATTCATATAATGTATGTTTGCAAAGCACTTAAGATAATGTTAAAATTAATTAAACTCTAATGCAACCCGCATTTTCGTAGTTTCAATAAAGGATTTTCCAATTGTTTTACTCGGCAAGGATTTTTTAGTAGGTACCGTAATTTTAAATTTGTGCTACTAATCTTTTCAAGTACTTATTAAAATATATTTAAATGACTATTTTTAGATAGTTAAATGACTATTTTTAAACGGAAGAAATAATAAACAAAAGCCTACCTACTAATAACTACTACAAAAAATATGAAACCAAATATATCGCGCTGAAATAATACATTCAATTCCAATTATCCAATACGTGCAAACGCATCTAAATCTTCGTTGCTATGCCTCTATAGCGGGCGGGTTTTTTTTTCGAGCTTGTGGTTAATGCTGAAGAGGGTATTCTGTCCCTGATGAAAAGCAAGCATTACGTGGCTGCCTGTGAGGAAAATTAAATAGAATGCATCGGCCGGGAATCGAACCCGGGCCGCCCGCGTGGCAGGCGAGCGTTCTACCACTGAACCACCGATGACTGCTCATAACGCGCTTGTATAAGCAAAACGTCGCGGGGCGCATTTCGCAGCAAGGTTGTTTTGATATTGTAACAACTTCTAAAGTACTTATTAAAATGAAAAACAGTAAAAGACAGTTTTGATCTACATTAAATGGCCAACGTAACTAAGTATATACTTATTTATATGCTGAGAGTAAGGGATAAGTAAAACTTGAGTCGGCACTGATGAGTCAACGGCGTGATGTGTCAACAATTAAATGCGTTTTTCTCTAAAACTATTCGCAATATCGAAAAAGTGTAAAAAGCAAATTTTATCTTCGTTTAACGTAGAAATTTAATAAAGTATTTTAAAGGATAAGGATTAATACCATTATGGAAAAATATCCCTCAAAATCAAAAATATATTGAAATTACTATTTTTAGACAGAAATATGATCACTACACGTTATTCTTAAAAGATAAAAATATGCTCTCGCGGACTTTTTTGTAGATCTTATTAAGAGGAACAAAACTCCAGTACATTATTTTCATGTAGTACTTACCATTAAAGCAGCGCATGCGCGAAAGTGTCTCAACGGGTAGGACTTTAGACACATTTATCGTATTTATGTTAATTTACATAAGAATGTACAAATAATAAACTAAATATAAACCTTCCCTGAGAAATACTCGACCTAATGGTGAAAACCGCATAAAAATCCGTTGGGTGGTTTAGAAGAAGAAGAGTTAGAAAGTTCAGACAGACACGAAAAGCGACTTTGTTTTATAAGATATAGGATAGGATAATTTATAATCAAATGTTCTATAGAGACGACGTAAAACAATCGTTTTTTTTTTGGAAATATTAAACCCTTTTTTTAGCTGCACTCTTTTCTGCTTAAAAAGAATGTATTTTTATGATTTACTACTGACCTTAGCGGATTCGGTCATCTATACTTTTTGTTATACATACTATAACAGAACTATTTAAAATCTTTACATAAATTGTCTACGTGTTATTTTGAAGTATTTTTGTTTTAATTTTTTTTATATAGTGCAATGTATAATGGAAGAACTGGTTGAGTCTCTCCTAGGATACAAATATAAACAATTGTTAGAACATTTAAAAATTACATCAGCCAACTTAGACGTAGTCCAAATACGTATTAATAATCAACTCATTTAAAACTTGATTTTATTTATATTTTTTTTTATTTAACATGTGAATTCTAACCGGTATAACTAGAACTGGCGAAGCACTTTAAAAATATCACAGATAAAGTAGTTTTTAATTAGATACAATATATTTAATATTTTTTTATTTATCGTCTTTGCTGGTGGAGGAGCATTAAGAGACATTTTTTGAAATTCATAGGAAAACGATAAAAATGGATTTTATACCATTTTACTATGCATAGTGTATTCATAAACATCATTTGGCGAGTAAAAAAAATATTATCAAAAAGATTAAGAGAAAATTTAAAGATAAGAATTAACTATTTTTTGTATATTTTATTACTTTTCTACACTTTTCACCCAAATAACAAGTTTGTAATTCAGATCACCTATACTTTATTTAATTTCCGTTACTGAAGCAATTTAACTTTGGTTAAGTGAAATGACAACTTATTACAATATTTTCCGTCGATGTTACTTAATGCGGGATGCAAATACAACTAAGTATGGAAAAAAGGCCGCTACGATAAAATTGTTCATAAATACCACATGTATATAGAAAAAATGTAATTTATCTATTACAAAAAATAGAAGGAAAATATTTAAGGAAAACCAAATCGTTAACTAATCTTGTTTACATAGTTTTATCTTATCAAATACTATTTATTATGTAATTTTGATTATAAATAGAGAATTAGACGTATTTTCTCGCTTTCCGCCTTAATTTAAAGATGTGTTTTGAGCGACGGAACTTAACGCCGTGCTTTGTGCCGCCGCTTAACAATGATGCCATCGTAGCGCAGTTGTGGGTGTGGTTTCCGCTCGGGGGAATGAGTTATACAATATTTTAATCCAATATTTTAAATCTACGCTCTCAGCACGTCTTTAAGTTCTGCCACTCAAGACAAAATGTGATCTCCTTATACAACAAAAAATTATAAAAAAAAAATATCTATTATTTTAGTCAAAAAATTTTTTGACTAAAATAATAGATATATCTAAAAAATAGCATATAAAAAACATAGCACGCTAAGGTCAAGGATATTTAAAACAATTCAACTTTCAAAGCATGCCATCCTGATATCAAATGAATCACGTGTTCATCCAAATTGATAAAAACCGGTAACTCATTTACATAGACATACATTTTAACATCTACACCTACGTATGTTCGAGACCGTCATGGCGCACGACACAGCGCCCGGTTGTAAGCGCGACGGTTGCGGGTTTGATTCCATCTCGGGTTAATAAATTATTTTCATTTTATTGTTCTGGTAAATAAACAAAACAACACACAATGTCTCAAAAAACGGAAATCTTTTACTTCTCTTCTCTGCCTCGTCAATAATTCAATAATTATATTTCAGTCACCGACAAGATCTTATTCAAGGCTTTCCAAATCGCGATGATATCGACACTAGCGAGAGAAGTGTGCGGCGCCATACCCGTTTTAAACTTCGCTGGTGAAATCTTCACTCTGGCAACATCAGACAATAAAGGCTTAGTAATGAGTCCTAACCAACAAGCAATGCTGCTCGGCGCAGTTCAGGTCGTGGGTTCGATTCTTGCTTCGGGCCTTGTTGAAAAATGTGGAAGGAAGGTACTTATACTAAACTATGTTTACACTAATTAATATAATGAATGTGAAAAATTTGTTTATATGACGCTACGCGCTGATCTCAGGAACTTATGATTTGAAATGACCAACTCTTTTTGTGTAGATAGTTCATTAATCGGAAACGATTATAGGCTTCATAGCAATACGTTAATTGTTTCGGTGTCACCCGCTGTGCCTGCAATCAGTTACTTTGAGCACTTTGAATGTGTCATATATAAATAGTTCTTACTTAGAAACATCCCGTCATGTATTGACACACTTCCGTTCCTTACTTTCCACCGAACTTGTCAGGCATTGCGTGTTGTTTGGCTCAACTCAACACTGCGCTTTACATCGTCGACCAGTAAATGTAAATATAAAATATTTCATTCCCTTCCTCAGTGGGAATCGAACCCACATCAGTCACGTTTACAGTGAAACGCTTGTGACCCCAATGGGCCTGATCGGGCCGTTGGACAGTAAAAGATGGCTATAGAATATTCTAGGATAGATATAGATTATATAGAAGATTCCTATAAAAAAATTGTTTCCTATAATAAAAACTAAAAATGTGTTCATCACCTACCATGCCTTTAGCTGATATCTCTGTACCTGCCTTACAAAATAAAGAAAATTAATGAAAATAAGATAAAACACGTGTTATAATAAAAATAGTAATCTCGATAGATGTTCCTCTGATAGCTTAACATCTAGATGACCTTGATTATTAAAATATATGCGAGGTAAATCTTATTTAAATTTTAATTACATCTGTCTGCTGAATTTAAATTACCGCATCTACTACAGAATCCAATAAATTATCTCGTGTTATAATGGCGGGTACATCACTTAGGAGCTTTATAACAATATATAAAACTAGCGGCCCACTCGCGGCTTCGCCCGCATACCACCTATTATAGATTGATAACAGAATTTACACATTCGATAATTTTTCATAATTCTGAGAAAGGGAGGATGTCATCAGCGTTTTCGCTTTAATAGCAAGTGTGCTTACTATAAAAGCAAAAACTTTTCTTCATAAACTTTTCTTGATCATGAAATAAACTAACATGAAAATAACTTTCACTCGTAATTGTTACTTGTTTGTCGTGGCGCAGAGGCACAAGGTTTGACTGTAACATGATGATTTTGGATTCGATCCTAATCGAGGAAATGAATTATTATTTATTAATATTTTCAATTCTTCGCTCCAAAGCAAAAAGTCCGGCGTTCAGTTCCGTCATTCAACATGCAATGCCTAGAAAAATTGGGCGGAAAGTTAAGAACGGAAACATAACACTAGGTTCCCTCTGTTTGATGTGTGCGGGATACAGGTGACGCTGATTTAATATTTATAGATTAGGTTATTTTTTTTTAGATATATCAATTTTACGTGTAAATATTTTATCACAGCCGCTACTCTTCATATCTTCACTTATATCTGGACTGAGTATGTGCGTCCTCGCTTCGTGGTTCTTGATGCGCGACTATGATATCATCACACCGTCTTGGATACCACTGTTCACGCTGTGTCTCTGCATCTTCTGCGATTCTTCAGGTCTTCAGCCCATGTCTGTTGTGTTGTCTGGAGAAATCTTCTCTTTTAAGGTACGCTTAATTAAAATAAAAATAAAAATTAAAAATTAAAATTACAATTTTAGAGTTATTGGGGCAATAACCCTTGATCTCTGCCTACAGCTATTTTGCTAGGGCATTTCGCGACTATGTACTCCAGTCTGTCTTCAGGAGAGTTGGACTGCTGCCATTCCTGCCATCTCTACTTAGAAATCATTTTTTGTAGCAAAATAATAAGATTATACACTATAATACGACAGCTAATTCTGTCTCAACATAATATCTGCATAAGGACTATCGATACATGAAATACATTTTATTTATTTATTTTGCAGTATCGAGGCACAGTAATGGCTACAGCTATGTGCGGATCTTCCTTATCTGACTTCCTTCAACTGCTATTCTTCAAGCCACTCGCAAATTCTATCGGTATACACGTAGCATTTTATTTCTTCGGCCTAGTTTGTCTGTTCATGGCGGCGTATGTCATAATTGTTATTCCGGAAACAAGAGCTAGAACCTTGGAAGACATTTACCA
The DNA here is from genome assembly GCA_016802625.1 of Heliconius numata. Lineage (NCBI taxonomy): Eukaryota > Metazoa > Arthropoda > Insecta > Lepidoptera > Nymphalidae > Heliconius > Heliconius numata. The sequence goes on along the minus strand of JAEBDU010013311.1, from coordinate 620,661 downwards.
AGATTTGGGGAAGAAGAAACTTCCAGAAGAAAATTGTAATAAAGAAGTTACTAGAGTATGAGTTGGAGTTACATAAGGACATAATATGTACTAATAAGTGATAATCTTCGATAAGTTACATAGGAAACAAAAGTGCCATAAAAACTAACGTATATTCATTTAATCACAGATGAAATTTTAAGCCTTTGATGAGAAAAAAGAACTGGATAGTTAGAAACATAATCAAAAATTCTAAGATCCTTAGGATCTTAGAATTTTTGATGTGATCGTACTCACGACTTTAGGAGTAATTTGCCATTGAAAAAATAAAGATATCTAATCATAGTTTATAGGAGACTTTAATATTACTAAATATTGTAATATTTGCGTGAGTTCAACTTGTCAACCCGTTATGTCTCATCTTCGGACAAAATTGAAGAACTGAGCGTCTTAGCACGAGCTTCTCTAGCGGCGTGGTGCGGTGCGAAATACAGCATGAAGCTAAAAAAAGAAAAATAAATAAATCCAGGGTTTAGAATGTCCTGAGCGATTCAGTGTTCATATAAATCATTAATAATAATACTTACTAGATATAAGAAACTCAATTTACTTTTTAAGATGTACTGTATATAATAATATGTATGTATTTAAACTAAGTTTGTTATATAATACATGTTGATAGTTTTCATTGTCTTGTTTTTTTGTTTCCAAAGAACCAAATGATGTATGTATATTACTCTTATTTAATTTTTCTAAGTGTATTACTGTATACATACACTGATGAAATTAAATGTTTTGGGAATTTATTTCAAAATTGTCGTATTACTAAAAAGTACAAAACTAGAATACAGTCTCCCCTGAAATTATTATATACAAACTGTTAAAAATTTACTTACCTACTATTAAATAAACAACTTACTTACACGTGTTACTTTTTAACGTATTTTTTACATAGTACTGGTAAAAATATGTTTAAAGGATAGGCGCGGTTTTATGCCATTTCATTTTATTATTATAATGCAGTAGTCGGGTAGTAAAAATAAAGAATTTATTTGGTTGAATCTAATCTCAGGAACTACTACTGCAGTTAGGTTTGAAAATTTGACAAAATTTTACAATAAAATCACAAAATAATATTAGAATATTTATTTTTATTTCTTGAATATTACATTATTAACTAATTTTAATTTTAATTAAAACCCAATGCATTTACATCAGGCGGAGATCTAAAGCAAAAATAGATATAGTCACTTATTAGTTTAAGCATTTATTTTATTCTATTACATAATGGTAACATTAATTTTCACAAATGGCACTGTTTTAGTAACAATACACTTTATAAAAGAAAAAATATTATTTTTTCGTATAATAATATGATAAAACATCCTTTTTAAAAATAAATAAGAAAAAATGGTAAATTCGGAACAAATCCGAGCGTTTTAGATAGCTACATATATTTTAATATTTATGTTGTGTTTACAATATATGCTTAAAATATTGATCAGATAATAAAAATTGAGGCCAGTCATGGCGCAGGGGCGAATGTAAACGCGACAGGTTATGGGTTCGACTCTCACTCTGAAATATTAATTATTTACTTTTCCTCCCTCTGGTTACGAGGCAAAGCGCGGAGTTGCGTCCCTCCACTCACCACGCAACATCTCCAGAATTCGGCGGAAAGTGAACATATACATACATAAAATTATAGAAGTATCATCTATACCAGATAGCTACCGCTTTATCAGTTTCCTGACCACCAGTTTATATTTGTAAGTTATTCAACATTATTAAAAGTACAAGTATCACCATTTTATTTTAAACAAATGTATATAATATAAAATCTATATAAAAACATATTAGAATATAGAAAAAAAATAACAAAAGTTAGTTACAAAATTATCGTACACGAGTCGTTTCTTGTTTTTTCTTATTCGATAGTTTGAACCATCCCGCTTTTTTTTCTTTCGGTATCGATATAGAACGCGAGACTCTTTCTCGATCATCTCGATTCAAAATCTCACTCGATTGACTTTTCTTATTATCTCTTTTTCTTGACATAGTGCTGTGCGATGCATCATTTTCCTTCCCTCGTTCCCTATCTCGTCTGTATAGTGTTGTGCTGCTGCTCGTTAATCGATTTTGACTATTTGGTCTGCGGCTTAACGTTGACTGGCTATTCGATTTATTTTTTTGCAAAATCGATTCATTCCGCGGTGTCGATGATGATTTTTTAAATCGCTCAGTTTCTTTTTTAGGTTTTCTCGGTTTTTGTTCGTAGTGTACGTCGTATTGATCGTTGTAATGGCGTGGAGTCCAAGGAGCGAAGAGGGAGAAGCTCTTAGTACTGCTTCGGACTTGGATATTGGAAGACATCACGGAGGAAACGTCATCTCGGGAACGGTTTCTTGTTAGACGGCCGGGGTCGGGGATATCACCAACTGGAATTTAGAATTGTATTTTAATTTTACCAAGGTGTTAACTCTTTTGGTAAAAAATTAGATGCTATTAATTTTTTGGTAAAAAAATAAAGAACGCGACAGTTGTGGGCTTGATTCACTTGAGGGGGAATTAATTATTTTAATTTCATCGCTATGGTAATTCGAAAAAGCGAGGCGAGGCATCGGTTTTGTCACTCAAATTCAATGTCTCGAAAATACGTCGGTGTTTGCACGAACGAAGTGTCTTAACACTATATTCCCACTGCGTTTCTTGCTATACGGAAAACAGCATATAAATAAAATATACCAAAATATAATAAATTACCTGTAGTGGCATGTAAATAAACAACGCTTCGTTGTGACTGCTGACTCGAATCTCCTTCAGTACTACTCTCTGCGGATGTGGCTACTGGTGTACGACGACGGGACCTGAAATAAAAAAATATATAAATTGAAAAAAATATTAATTTTATATGATCTCTTCTACATATAGGTACTTCTAACCAAACTTCTAAGTGTGAAATATATATTTTTGTATATTCTTGTATTATTGTTTATAAATTTCTCAAAAACAAAATCAATCATAATGATCCTTATTTAAATAAGGTAAATGCCAACTTGGGAAATCGCGCTTGGGATAACGCTATATCCCGAATGTGGCAGGGGGAATCTGCTAACCTAGTGTTAAGAAACTTTCGTTTCCCATACTCCACTGAATTCTGAAGGCATTGCGTGGTGAACGCGTTGCGCGTTGAACGGAATTCAATACCGCTTGGCCTCAAGCTAGTTAATGAAATATAACACAAAATCTAAGTTTGGTAACTACTCACTTCATTTCCCTCAACTCTTGCTTGCTGTTTCTTAATTCCGACGAACTGCCTCTATCTTCAACTCTACCATTCCGTCTCATATCACTCTTACTGCCTTTCAAAGTCTTAGAGCTGCTGTGACTCCTCGATCTATCATAAGGACTTATCGGTGGCTTCAAAGTCATTCTCCTAACAAAATGACTATCATTTTCTGAATTATTATGAACTTCAGAAATATTTTTCAAATTCTTCTTATAATACTCCTTAGTTTTTGGTGATTCACTCTTGCCTTCTCTTCTATCGTCTCTATGTATATTTGAAAGAGAATAACTTTTGTTTGATAGTTCGCTGTGGTCGACTTCGTCTAAGCCTGCGCTTGAATTCGAAATGGTTTTACGTAAAGTGCCATGGTTTTTGGACTTTGATTTAAGTGTGGGTTTGTTTCCATCTGACTCGTGGTCGGTGTCACCGAAAAATCTTAAGTTTTTCGCCGGAGAGTTCAGAGGCTTCGATGGTTTTGACCAAACTCGACGGCTTGATTCGTCTTCTGTTGTGATTATGCTTTCCTTTTCGACCTGCAAATGTATGTAAGTATTAATTAATTAAAAACAGTTTATTATATGAAAATAACTTATATAGTTTTTTTGGAACTGGAAAATTTTACATTTATGGAAATCGGCGACATCGTCGCGTTTTGTATCGGCACTGACAACAAAAACGTTGCAACTCAAAGCTACATTATGCCTGAACAGGATAGTGTAGTGATTCAACCCTGCGAGTGGGTATCACTGTAGCCATGACATCACCCTTACAATCAGACACCGCCCCACTCTAGCTTTGACTTCACTCATACCTACTATTTAAAACCATTACACTACTCTATGCTCATATATCTTGTTTCTTATTTTTGTATTCCCATTAAAGGTATAAAATATACATTATATTTGGTTGCTTATCTTTATATAATGATTTACTGTGGTTAATAACTCTTTATTAACCACAGTAAATTAACGGCGGCGTTAACTTCCGCCACTTAACACGAAAATATTTTAGTATTAATTTTATATTACCTTTATATTATTTAAATTTTATATACCTTACTATTCTTCTCACGTTTCTTCCCCAATCTGTCCATGGATTTGAACCAGTTGCCAGACGTTTGGGACGACTCACGTCGCGGTGGTGAGGGCGTAGGACTCGGCGTGGCTAAACGCCGCCTTTCACGATATCTCTGCGCCTGTAAAATGTGCGTTAATTTATTTATTTATTTTTATTTTCGGAAGAATAAAATAGTCATTAGACCTAGTGTACGGTTGTGAATACGATTTCCATTCAACTTTTTGTATAAATTGTATTTTTGATTCTTAAGGCTTAATATTATCTTCTTCCAGTCTAAGAAATTATAAAAAAATAAACAGTAGCTGTTGAACTCTATAATTAAGATAATTTATTCTAACTCAGCATATAAGTATCCATATCATCCATTGTAAGTTCGTCGACACATAAATAAGACATCAATCAATCATATCATTGTTGGCATTATAATATATAAGCATTATAATATGAGAAATAGAGACCGTCGTGGCTGACTGCATCTAACTGTGAACGCGACGGTTGTGGATTTGATTCCCATTCGGTAAAATGAATTAATATCATTTCCTCGCTATAGCAACAAGACAATACGTGGCGTTCAGTTCCAACACTCAACAAGCAATATATCGAAAACTGGGCGGTGCATGAGAAACAGAGTGTCTTAGTACCAGGAACCCTTTTCCTACACTGCTATATGCGGTATATATAAATATATTCCATACAATTTTCAACTTTTTGTGTTCTCAAAATGTCCACATGATAAATAGTCCTATCTCGAATCTCAAGGACACCGAGCAACGACCTCTTGTATGTTTTGTTTCACTAGAAACTGAACTAAATGTAAACCATTTTGTTTTAGTTAAATATTTATAAAATAAATATGTAATATTTGATTACAATCGCAGCGCTCACGAAATCGGTGGAAAGTGAGGAACGGAAGTGCTTTAAAGGAAACGGACCGTTTTAACACTAGGTTCCCTCTGCCTACCCTGCAATGTGCAGGATATAAATGCGGTCAAATTATTAGAGTAAAATATTTAACATTTTTTTAAAGTAAAAATTATAAATTAATAAGCCGGAACCATCTGCTTTTATTGATAGTTGGTACAATGTCCACAAGGCCACGGTGCCATATGGTACACGGCCTTAGCGTGTCACTTGTCGACTAGAGAATAAATGAACGAATGTGGCTTAATGGAACATACAATTTTAACTTAACTTCGGCTTCGCTTGTATGGTCAAATTAAAATAACTAAGAGTAGCGTTTGACACATGACACATTCTAAGTGCCCGAGGTACCGCTATCTGTGTATATATTGGCGATTGATTGATAAACGATGGAAACGTAGATTGATGTGCCGTCTTATATATTAACATTTTTTTTTTTTAAATTTTAACCGACTTCAAACAGAAGTTGTGTAACTGTATGTTTTTTGTATATTAGTTATGCGATTACTTCGCCTATTATAAATTAATTTGGATGATTTTTTTTTTGGTATTTTATGTTTTAGAATTGGTTCCATTTTATACGAAGAAAATTATATGAACCTACAAACAGACAGAACATTTTACAACAACTTATTTATCATAAAAATTGAATCCACGACCTCCTTCTTAGCACATAACTCCTTACATATGAGTCAAATGAACATATTAAGTAAGCTAACGCCTTATAAGTAGCTAGCTGAGCTTAGTCAGCCACGACTGTATATAGTAATGTGATCTTATCAATGTACCTATGATGAGAAAATGAGTAACATATAAATAGGGATCGGATTTCTAGAAAATAAAGTGTCTGGTTATTTCTTTTTTTTAGCTTCTCCCTGTATCGCACAAAGCTAGGCAGGGGAACCTAGGAAAAGAGTGCAACGACACTCTGTTCCCTTTAAGACACTTCCGTTCCCCACTTTCCGCCAAAATTTGGAGGAATACCTCCATTGCGTGTTGAGAGCCGGAGGTCAATGCCGCGCTTTGTCTCGTTACCAGAGCGAGAAAATGAAAATCTAAAATATTAAATATGTTTTTTATTTTAAAAAAACATTAACAATTTTATTTATCAATATTTTTTGTTGCCAGAAGAAAAAAACCATACAAGTATAATTAAATGATGCCATTCATAATATTTTGATAGACGTCTTTACAAAGTCATCACTTATAGACAAGTTTCATATTTATATGTTGAAATAATATCAATAAAGATGTTACCATGTTCAGCATTTATACCTTTACATATAAAAATCGTCCGCTACTGATTGACTGACAGACAACGCACAGATGAAACTGCGTAGAAAGTATTTTTTGTATCTGTATCCCACACATAGCAACCCTGCTATCTGCAGGGGAGAATCTGAGAATATAGTGTTAAGACACTTTATTTCTGTTAAGACTTTCGTCTGCCACTTTCGTACTATACGCGTTGAATAATCAATTATATAGTTTTTTTTAAAAAGTTAGTAGATAATGAAATTTAAATGAATTATATCAATCTCCTCAACAATTTTTTTTCGAAATCTTAACAAATAACAACCCTGAAATTATTGATTTACTGATTTTTGTTATTTTAGTTTAATTTTGTTACTTACTCAATATAGCGGAATTTGGAGTTATTTACTTACTGTAAGTAGTACTAGCTAACCTTAAATAATTATTGTAAGTTTTTAAATAAATAATAATATAATTTAAGAAATAATAATAATTTTAACATAACTTTTTGTTAGCATCAAAATTGAAATCATATTATAAATAATATTTTCGCGACACAATCATCAAACCTAGGACCTTCCACATAATGATAGGTGTCATAAAAATAATAATTGATGTATGCAAGTAAAGTCACAAACTAAACCAGTCGCACACAGTTCATTATCCTCGCGGTCAATGTCACATGAGATCATATTAGCACCTCATACAAAGCATATTTTGGCAGCATCTTTTCTTATGTACAGATTAAATTTAAAATTTAAGATTTTAATAAATATTAATAAATGCTTATTACAATAAATACGTTATGGTTGTGGGTTCGATTCCCACTTGGTTTAAAGAGTTATTTTCATTTCCCCGCTCTAGTAACAAATCAAAGCGCGGCATTGATTTCCGTCATTCTACATGAAATGTCTCGAATGTTTGGGCGGCGCGTGGGGTACATAGTTCCTGTAGGTTCCCTCTATATGCGATATACAGTATGAAGAATAAATATAAATAAATAACAATAATATGAATAGAGATACCTATATAAAATAAATACTGCATTCCCTTTAAAAATACTGATAATTAGATTTTTGTCAGTGTCACGCTATATCCGGTAAACAACCAAAACCTACGTCCTATTTTCCATTTTGTACCCAAATTCGAGATGTCACATGTTGAGCGGAGTACATTGTTTTAGAAGAGCGGTAGCGAGTCATCGAACCCACTACCATCGCGTATCTCACTCAGTGTGCCCTAATTTATACTTATTGCCACAAATTCAATTTGTGTACTTAAATGAGCATTGTAATTTATTTGAAAGTGCAATTAATTTTGTTTTTCGATTAAAGTTGGTTGTGGTATAATGTTGGTTATTTTATTTTGCTTTGATAATTGGTTTAAACAGAAAATGGAGAATATCTATAGTCTCTCTGTCTATATCTCAAAAAAATCTGTTTTTTAATTATTATAATCTTAATTCAAGTTCTCAAGATCATTTTATGTTTTGATGTGTCATGCGAAATGAAAATCAATTAGTGCTACATCTTTTTTGAAACATAAACAAAAGTACATTTAATATGGAATTTTCCTTTAACGTACTTTTAATATTTATATAATGTATTAGTTCTAGTAATTGTTTTAAAGCCACTCCTTTTAAATTATTATCGGTCATCGTGCTCTTATTGATAACGATTGTAGAATATCGATTTAGTACAATGAACTTTAAAAGAATAAAAAGGTTTTTTTTTCACTTCACTCTCAATTTCGTATACAGCAGGGTAGAGAGAGAAAACTTAGTATAGACATTTTATTCTTCCCTTTTCCCTCTTGTGGGGATCGAATCCACGACCACTGTATTTAAAATCCGACGCTGTTTCACTATGCTAAAATAATTTTCCCATAAAAGTTTTACACATTTTCTATTCGTAGGAAAATTAGCGAAGCAAATTCACTACGTTCGTCACTTTGTTTTCAATTTCACGCTATATGCCGCATGTACCAGGGTAGGCAGAAGGAGCTTAGTGTTAAGATACTCCGATCCTCATATGCCGCTGAGTTCTGGAGGCATTACGTGTTAAGTGGCGGAACTTAACGCCGTGCTTTGTCACGTGACTTTTTGTGACTGTTTGTCTTTGTCATGTGTACTTGTGCCCCTGCGTTTATTATTAATTTAACTTACTTAAATGTTGACATAAAATAGATAACAGAAAATTTTATTCTTCATTTTTTTCTATTTAAATTGCTTAGTGTTTTTTTTATATATTTTTTACAACAAAGTATTAGTATTTCAAACTCTAATAAGTAATTTAATTTAAAAACTTTTTAATAGAAGTGATGTCTGATCTATTAAAATTTTAATCGCTTTGAGAAATCTTCTAATCTCAAGACACTAAACAATCCTTTACAAGTTAGTATGAGTCGAATTTGATAACTGAAATAATTAAAATTAACTGTCTAATCCTAATAAAGAATATTATTAACTCCAAATACATTACTTTGTATGTATGTGTTTTAAAGTAACATGAAGCTACAGTAATATAAGCGGTCAACAACACTGGACAAAGGCCAATTGCCAATTCAATTTGAGGTGTGAGTAACATTTTCAAGTCAAATTAGATTTGTTTCAATACTCGTACAGTAAGTGTTTAGTAATGGATTTAAATTTTCTAAATTCAATTTAAAAAGCGATATTGATGTTTCTATACATCATATACAACGGATATATTTTGTCAACAGATATACTTTGTCCAGGTTTCCGCTGTCTATCACCATATTATAGGAGAGGAAATCTAGTTTTAACACAATTTGTAACCAAAAATAAAAGATTAAATATTACAGATGTATGTAAAGTGCTACATTATATTTTCCAGATGTATTATAAAAAAATTTATGGTAGAAATATTAATATTTTTTTAGGTTCACGGTGTATGTATGGTGTATGGTGTCCAGTATATATGAGGTTAAACAGAATGAACCTAGTATCCTTTCCCCACTTTCAGCCCAATTTCGAAGATAATATAGATTGAATGGCAGAACACAACGCTACAAATAATTATTATTACGTAGCAAAATAGAAAAACTTACCAAGGCAGGTGAATCAAGTGGCCCAGCCGTTTTAGACCTGGTTTTGCGTCGATCATTCTCCACATCGGAAGGCCGATCGCTTTCTCTCTCCGATGAGTTGTATCGTCTTCTTTCTTCACGCCGCTCTTTGTATCTTCTGTCTTCTTTTAGAGTTTTTTCAAACCTAGTTTCATAAATTTTATTTTGATATTTTAAATAAGGAAAACTAAACTAAAAATATTACAGCGCCACGTTTTGTTTAACCAAACAGAGAAGGAGACTATAAAATAAATATATGTACCTCGGAACTGAAATTGTTTTATTCGAACAGAATACAGAAAAAGCAGTAAAACAATTTTTTGTTTAAAAACAAAAATCGTGAAACTGATAAATAAATTTATCAGTTTCACGATTTTCCCCGCATAGCAGAGTAGGTAGGTAGTAATTTGGAGACATTGCGTGTTGAGTGGCAGAACACAACGCCGCGCTTATCTACCAGAGCGGCGAAAAGAAAAGAATTTAAATCATAATCAATCCTTCGAATGGAAATCAAATCCATAGATAGCCATTATGTTTATAGTTTCTCTCTACAAAACTTTCATGGCAATTTTATAATTCAAAAGATGTTTACCTTCCTTCAAAATCTGAATCCCTGTATCGCTCCTCTCTCCTGTCAATGCTCTCCCGGGGCTCGGGGCTCCTGTAGCTGTCTAGATCCTCTCTAGACCTTCTGTATGTTCTTTCTTCTTTATCATCTCTCTTCTTTACTTCTATATCGCTAGGTTCTGGATCTGTATATCTGAGATACAATAAATAATTTATTATTATACTTTCATATATTTTTAGCTTCACACTTATCCCACATTGGTATTCCGCATTAACAGGCAGAGAGAACTTAGTACTAAGACAATCTATTCCTCACTTTCCGCTGCACACAGCATTGCGTGTTGAGTGACGGAGTCTAATACCGCGCTTTGTCTTGTTACCAGAGGGAGAAAATGAAAATAATCCTTTCTCTCGAGTGGGAAACGAATCTATAGCTACAGTACAATTCAGACGCCATGCCGTGACGTCCTCGATCATAATATAAATAATTAGTGGCTAAAAAAAATACCTTCTGTACTCAGGATCGTCTCTGGCAAGATGTTCAGGGCTCTTGAGCACCCGGGTGCGAGTTTTAGGTTGGACCTCTTTCTCTTTTTTGCTCTTCTTAGAAGAGTCGCGAGAGAATAGCTGTTTCATCTGTATATGAAAAATACATACATTTCATTTCATAAGAAATAAGATTAGATTTATTGTATTTATTATATTTTAATAATTAAAAAAAAACTAAATCAGTTACACGCTGTATCCCACATACAGAAACCCTTCTGTATGTGGGATACAGCGGGCAGAGCGAGGCAGAGAGGCAGGCAGAGGAACCTAGTGTTAAACCGCCGAATTTCGGAACCATTGCATGTTGAGTACCAGAAGTTAATGCCGCGCTTTGCCTCGACACCAAAGCGAAGAAATAAAAATATAATATTTAAATAAATATTTCATTTTCTCGAGTGGGGATCGAACACATAACCAATCGCGTTTATAGTGTCCTACAATTTATTTTTGTAATATATTATAAAATTACCTTTTCAAGTCCAGAAAGCTTTTTTACAGCTTTCGGTGGCTTCGCACTGACTTTGTCATCATTTCGGCTTGGACTTTTCTCATGACGATTATTTTTACGACTTATAAGAGAACCCTCATCAACACTCCTGTCCCTTGGAATATAATCTTTCCTTTCTGCTTGATACTTTTTTCGATTCGCCAAATATTCTCCATTTGCATAAATTTGTTCACTAGGATAGTTATCTTCTGTGTGTTGTCTCTCACTCTCCAATAATAGTGAAGTATTTCGGACGTCTTCGTCACTTTCGTGTCGTCTGGACTTAGACCTGTGGATCTCGCTGCTTGAGTTGTGTCTAAAGTCGTTTTCGATCCCGGAATCAACTAAGCGACTATCAAAATCAAATCGACGCGGAGACATTTGTTCACGATAGTAGTCCCTGCTGTCGCCAGAATCATGGCGTCGAATACTGGCGTGTCTTTTGAAATCATTGTCTTTACTTTTAGCACGACGTAAAGAATTGTGATACGATTCATGCTTATTATTATATCCAAGATTGGCATATTCTTCTTCCCGTTCTTGCGCTATTTCTGGATTAGATGCATAATGACCTTTTCTTTTTCCAAAATAATCTTCTTTGACTTTATATTTTTGGCCACCTTGTAAAAGATCATGACTAGAGGTAAAATGTTTTTTCGCTCTATATTTTTTTTCTTTGTACTCATCAGGTGATGCTATAAGTTTTCCAGGGTTAGATTCTAGGCTAGGTGGCTCATATTCAGGCTCAGGTGGAAATATCTTTCTCTCATCCTTATATCTCACTGGCCGCAAATCATCAACGAATTCATCTTTCGAGGCCTTGTGGTAAGTTCTTGACTCTGTGTTGTATTTTATTTTATGGCTATCAGAATCATATTTGTAATCTTCAGTCATTGTACTTTCAATACCATCCCTTTCCAAGGTATGACGGTAGTATTTAACTGTATCATTTACATATTTTTCTGTCTGTTTCATGCGCTTTTCAGCTTCATATATAGGATCATTTTCTGCAAGATATTTTGAAATAGGCTCATTAAAGCTAATTTTTTCACGATCACGGTCAAATCTTCTAGCGTTTAGTCGAGACTCAAGGAGCTCTCTCCGGTGACTTAATTCGTTAAAATCTAAATCAACTTTTGTGCCAGACTCGACAACCTTTTTCTTTGTATCCATTCCATCAGCTCTACCTCTGAAGTCTTCAATGGGTATATCTAAGTCATTAGCCTTATCGGCATAACCATTTGCATACGTTGGTTCAGCATCCTCAAAACTCATAAGCTTATATTCTCTAAATCTTGGTCTTATAGGCGACTCTTTTATATTAAAGCCATCTTTGAAATTACAGTTTACATCATTTGTATTATTTTTGTAGTCAAAATGTGGTATCCTTTCTGAAGAATATTTATGTCGCTCTTCATAGCCAAGTCCTTCATCCTCGTCAGAAAAGCTTGCATATTTATCTCGAGATGGTGAAAATGTTTTATGCATTGTTTGTTTTGGGAAATGTGGTCGAAGGTCTCCGTTGTCCCGAATGACTTGAGCATACACAACACCTTTATCATTCATTTTATTAACAGGTGTATGCACTCTGTCAGGACTAGTGTTTCTGATAAATAAATTAGGATCAGGACTAGTACTGGGTTTTGTATAAGAAAATGGTTGGTTAATGTTAGTGCCGTTAGGCGGCGAAATCAAATGAGATTTAGGAGGAGTCGAATGTTGGTCTTCTTTAAGTATTCGCACAATATGTCCAACTGTGTGACCTCTGGTTAGAGGTGGCTTTTCAGGGGGTTGCTGACTACTATGTTTCATTTCCTTATCAGCATATACGTTTTCTTCTATTTTTCGAATGCTGTCTTTGATTTTATCTGTAATATCACTAGAGCTTTCTTTTGAAGTTACGTTTGAATCTATTTGGTCAAGTAGAATAGTTTTAGTAACTTCTGTTTTTCTTTTCGGTGTTTCAGTAATTGGCGGCGACTGTTCCTTTTCTGCCGATTTTCCTCTTTTATTGCGTGTAGGTGCTTTTTGTTCGTTATTATCGTTTTTATGCCTTGGAGGTTTTTCTATTGGATTAACTTTTTTACTATCTATTGATATATGGACATCAGATTGGTTAATTTGCTTTTCAGAAGATTTATTATGTTGAAGCAAGTCCAACGGTGAAGTTTTTTTAAAATAATCTTCTCTCGGTGAACTTTCAATAATAGGAGACAATTGGGATTTTTTGTTTCGCAATGATTTAAGAAATTCTTCTGTTTCACTCCCAGATCTTTTTCGAATAGGTTTAGTTTTGGTAAGATCGGTATTAGATTTTAAATCTGATACGTCACTCTTACTTCGTTTTACAACAATTGTTGGTTTTGAGGAAATTATAACGGGTGCATCAGGACTTTTACTTTTTTGAGCACGTCTAAAAAGAGTTGACAAAGAGATTCTTTCTTTTCTTCTTTTCGGGTTTACATCACTAGTAGATCTTCCTAAAGGAGTTTTTTCGTTTTCTTCTGGAGTGCTTCCGTCGTCACTATTTCTTCTACCAGATCTATCGTCTTTTAATTTTCTTCTGTGTGGAAGTGAAAAAAACTTTTCAGGAGGATGATCTGCAGTACAGGTAACACTCTGAGCTTGAGCGATTACTTTATTCGCTTCTTCGATAAGTTCTTGTTCGGATAAATGAGTAAAAGGTTCTTTTCGTAATATCGGCGGCTGAACAGAGGTACCCCGCTCACGCGGTTTACCTGAAAAGAAACGAAAACGTAAAATTTGTTAAATATTATTTTAGTAAATCATTTAGATAAATGTTAATAATTTAGATTGTTAATATGAAAGTGGATAATTTTCCTTTAAAAAAAATATATTACAAATTTAATGAATTAAATGTTGAATACAAATGTCATACCATTAAACAAAGCTTATTTTTTATATAATGTATAGGGAAAAAGCGTTTAACTAAGCAAAAATAATATATTTTGAAAACTAATATGTTTATTTTTTATATTATTTATTTATTAATAACGTTTTTTTATTTACTATAAAAATAATAATACTACTACAAATAATTCAATTTTAAGATTTGCATATCAATAACGTAGAGGAAATTTTAAAAATTACAAGATTACATGTTCATATATGAGTTTTCTACGCGTTTTACTTTATACTAATTATAACCCTGAAGAGCTCAGACACTACTAGTTCGAATCAGATAATTCCTTTTGTTTTGTATAAAATATTAATCGAGGCTTAAGGCTGTATAACATCGCATTAACACTGAACCTGTGATCAGAGTTACGTCGGGCATTTACAATGTGCTCAATTTTCGAGACATTACTTGTATGATAGTGGAATTCAACGCTGCACTATGGTTTTACACGGTTTAACACGGAAACGAGGTTTTATCTTTTTGCAAAGAGTCTGTTCTTTTAGTAGTTGTAGTCTTACTATAAATCTAAGATTATTCCGACATCTACGACAGATTATTTTTTTTATGATGAATATAAGAAGTTGCTCTACATATGTCAGTTTTCGTATCATTAGGGCATTGATGGGCAAAATTGATATCTTCTCTGACGTTGGGTAAAGTCTCTTTTTTCACGAATCGATCCTTTTAAACGAAAACTAGTTGATTTTTGTATCATTTCTTCATTTATTTATTATACCGTTTGTTTCTATTAGAAATAAATAAAAATAAAAAAATATACAGAGGCCATCGTGGAACAGCAGTATAGCGTTTGATTATGAACGCGACGGTTATGGGTTCATTTTCCTCGCTCTGGTTACAGGTTTCAATTGAATTTAGCATTCAGATTGAACTCAATACGCATTGTCTCGAAAAAGAGTGTCTAGCTTGCTATACGCGTGTAACTCGCGCATGTATTCCTACAATTACTTCTATGTTTTATTTTTTTTAGAAAAAAAACCATGTAAACATGTTGAAGAAATATAAAATTGCAATATATTAGAGAATTAGGCATGCTTCGTGTGAACATTAATCAGGACGAACAACGGCCTTTTTGCGTCAGACGTAATTATTCAATTAAAATCCGGTTTCGTAAACAAAACTTATATTTTAATGGTGTTTTTAACCACTAGTAATAGAATACCTTTTTTTAGTCAATGTAAGACAATTAATGACGTTATAAGAAGAAACTACTTATTTTTCCATGGATTCGGATCGCAATCGCGGTGAGAAGCTCAGGTTAGTGCCTGAAACTTGGGACCCTAGTATCAATTTCAAAGGACTCTTTAAATGCATATTAACGGTCCCCGGTGACCCCGGTGACATCGGTGACCCCTTTGTCTACCTAAAAGCAATCAAAAACTTTTTTTTGCTTTTAGGTAGGCGGAGGGAACCTAGTGTTAAGACACTCAATACCCCATTTTCCACTGAATTTGGAACTCGGGTAAACTCGGGGAAGTCGGGTAGTGGTGGGTAAAATGATAGGTTTTAATAACTAGACTTAAGGAAGATAAAAAGTTAATTTAGTTATGTAAATCAATGATCTGGCATTGTTAATCAACACTTGTCGCCAATTATATTTTTTAAAAATAAAACTAAAAATTTTAATCAAATATATAAGCTAACATATTAAAAAATATAATATACATAACTTATCCTCCTCATATTTTCATAAAAATGTATACTAAAAAAATATTCATTTGACAAAAGAAAATAATAAAACAACCAAATTACTAAGAAACGACATCAACGAGCTCAAAGCTTGGTTTCCAAAAATAGTGGGTATGTATACTTTGTACACTAATTTAATATTTTTGCTTTTAATCCCTTTAACTCTATTAAGTATCTTGTGATTTTATAAGATTGTAAATATTGACCGTAAAATGACCGAAAAGTTAGGACTAAATTATTAAGTCACTGAGCTTTACCAAAAAAAAATGATGCATGAGTTTCAGGGAACGTAGTGTTAAGACACGCTGTTCCCCATTAAGACAATGCGTTCGCCACTTTCCGCCAAATTCTTGACTCATTGCCTGTTGAGTGACGGAACTCAACGCCGCGCTTTACCTTACCAGAGCGAGGAAATGAAAATATTAAATATTTAATTTCTCTAAATCCACAACCGACGCGTTACAGTCGCACACTTGTGCCACTGCGCCACAATGGTCTCCTCAAAACTTAAATATAATGAGTGTAGTCGGACTGTCGTCGAGAGTGCGTCACGTAAACTGATCACGCTTATTTTTAGATTTGACTTTCGGCGAAAACAACTTTTCGGTAAGTTTTTTGACTCGACGACGTTGGATTTAGTGTTCCGTGGTATTAAAAGTAAAATATTTTCTTTCGTTGAGACCGTCATGGCGTCGGACAGTGTGTCTATAAGCATTGCGGGTTGTGTGTTCAATCTCCGGACGGTAGAACAATTATGTTTAAGTTATTTTTAATTTCCTGCCCCGGTAGACATGATGGCAGATTTCACCAGAGAAGAGCCAGAGAAAGAAAAGTAGAATTCCGCCGCTAAACATGTGTGTAATTATTTTTAAAGATTTCTTTGTATTTTTTATTTTATTTTCAAAAGTTTTAGTCCAGTTCAAAGTCAACGACAGTAAATTTCTATTTTTTAATAACCCTTCATTTATATATATATGAAAATCATGAGGAAAAAGTTCAGAGATAGAGAGAGACTTTTCAAATAATATAAAAAAATACAATTCAGAACCCTAATTAAGTATAAACGACACGCTCTTAGCATGTTTTTTGTGTTTAACGCGAAGTCGTGCTTCGATATGGATCCCCCGTTCACAACAAGATATTACTTAATGTTACTTTTATCTTAATTTATTTTGTGCTTTATATTAAATTTGACAACGTTTTAATTATTTATTTTAGCTTCATGTAGTGTCCCGTAAATAGCAGTGTAGGAAGCGGGGACGACTTAGTGTTAAGTCACTCCAACCTCCTCTTTTCGCCAAATTTCCCTGACATTGTCAAAGCGAAGGATAATTATCGTCCGCTCCCTATTTTCCGCCGAATTCTGGAGATATTAAGTGTTAAGTGGTGGAACACAACGCCGCGCTTTACCTCGACACAGAGCAAATCAATAATATTATACATTTAAATAAATATTTCATTTATGTATTATCTTTGTGCAATAAAGTGTTTTGGATTACCTCGAGTGGCGATCGAACCCACAACCAGTCGCGTTTAATGTGTTTAATGGCTAATTTCCATAATATGCGAATCGGTTATGTATACCTTCTACTTTTTCTAAGAATACAAATATTATATTATGGAGAATTCCCAATCTAGTAAGAAAATCTGGTTTTATATATTAGTATCGCATGTTTGATAAAACAGATATATAGATTTTTTAATTTATAATTCCTAATTACGGAAAATACGAAACTGGGGAACAGAACTGATTCAATGGGAACGCAGTAATTTACTACTAGGTTCCTCAAGTTCACTCGGCCTATCCTGATATGTGCAAGATATAGTGTGAAATACCTATACCCGTATATACCCGTACATGCAGTGACGTGACAGACAACACACAAACAAATCTACGTGTCCATAAAGACTGAAGTTTGTTTTAATTTGGTGCAAAATCAGATTTTTTTAATGATTCAGGCCAACAGCCTTCTATATATAATACCTTCTTGATTATTTTAATCACAATAAATTTTATACGTTCAAAGAAAATAATAAAAAAGACATGTAAAAGTAACATAAATTATCATTTCAAATGCGTACAGATAAGAGTGTGACTTCATCGTTGTGTATAAGCCTTTTTTGTAGGGAGTATTGACTCGTGGCTGGTTCTGTAGGCGTAAGTGACTACTCAATAACTGTAAATTGTATTTTTTATTAATTTTTAATGTATAAAAGAATACCTTGCAAGTAGTGTCACATCACTACGTCTTTGTTAATATAAAAAAGCATTGATCTTTTAGTTAGTGAAAAATGTTACTTATTTAACTTTAAAAACATAGTGATGCCTATCATTGTTAATGCTTTGAAGTGGGATGTTTTATATTTGTAAAAAAAAATGTTCTTATTATGCAGATCACACTGTATATAAAATTTATGCCTTTGATTACATTCTATGGCTATAAAACTAGGTATAGTATTTTTTTTTTTTTCAAGTATATAAATAGGAAGATATTAAATGAAGTTTTTATAAATAAATAAAATTGAAACAAAGCTACTACCTCCATTTAACCAGAATAGTTTTGTGCCCATCCTAGATGTTTTACTAACAAAAATTAGGCCCGAAAATTAAAAAAAATATATACGAACATACTTTCAAAGCGAAAGTCCAGGCCACATTCCTAGAAAATATGTCTAGATACGCCTATGGATCAAATATATTGTAGTTATATTTTCAAGTATTAAGCCTGTGATCTCGTATAACAGTACCTGCTGTGTACTAATCGAGTGTTACTGTCAACATTGTCAAACCTACAATTGTGAGTCAATATAAAGTTATATTTAGGCGGAAATGAATAATATATTACATCATGTTAATGATTCATTAAAAGAAACTGCTTTGTGCTTTTGGTTGTAGAAATTACTACATTATTACTAAATTTTAACTATAATTAATTGTTTAATTAAGGCCATCGTTGAATTGCAAAAAATCCCTAAAGAACATAGATAAACATAGATAAACAATTTCAATAGAAATAAATTGTTACTATATTCAAGTTAAATGCTATTTTAGAACTTTATAATTTTCTTTATCCTGTCTTTCTTATTGAACACCTGTGAACGCCTGCGACTTTGCATAATTGCATAAAATATGAAACTCAAATGCTGTTTGTTACTGTTTCCTTAAAAATTAGATTTTTTTTTCTAAAAAATTAGCCCCCTGCACTCCCCAATTTTGCCTGTACGTTATCTAATCTACCAGTACGTCAACAACTAACGACTTTTATTTAATATATATTAAAATCATATAATCATAAAAAAAATCGACGTTTCATTTTACCCAAAAAAAATAAAATAAACTTCCTCTATGATAATTAAAACTCTGTCAACATTACCTACAATAATAGTACTATACATTACTGTTCATTCATAGAAATACATTAAAATAACGCTATAAATAAACAAATATATGCCAATAACCCGTCTTTACTGTTAAAAATCCAGTTTTTCTACTAACGTAAAATGACCGTAACGCAAGTATGTAGGATTTAGGTTTTTTTAGTATTTACTCTTTGAATCTATGGTGGCGCAGTGGAGTGTCTTATCGCGATGGGTGTGGGTTCGGTTCTTACTTGGCGGTGATTAAATTTATTTTCATTTCCTCGCTCTGGTTCTCAAAGCGTGGGTACGTCACTTTTCTTATCTGTCTGTCTTTAAAAACTGAAAATTAAGCGAGGGAATGCGGAGACTAAATGTTCCCTGCTATGCGGATACTTTTTTAGCTTCACGCTTTTATAGTATCCCAAACAGATCTCAAAAGTTAGGTAGAATGTGGAGGGTAGAGTGTCATGACACTAGATTCCCCTTGACTACCCTGCTATGCGGGATAAAGCGTGAAGCTGCTATTTTTTATTAAATTATCTCTATCTCTCTCCATATACCCACAGAACAGAGTATGACCTTGACTTGACAATATTTACTTGTACTCGCTCATATGTAACATTGTCTTGTTACGTAAATTCGAATACAGGACCTTATAAAAGCCAACCGTTTTTAAAATCGAGCTCAAGGTCTCCATTTTGAAATTTTAAAGTGTTCCGTTATAAAAAATATTTATATTATTATTTTACAAATATCGACTCTTGAGATAAATAAGATTAATGTGGAATTTTTGATTGATTCTGTGTTATTTATAGTTAGTATGATAGTAGTACCAATACTGCGCGACGTAAAGGAGGCTCTTCAGGTTGTGCCACTGCGGAGAAAGGCGACAGTGTCATTAATATTTAATTTTACATAATATAGATGTATATTATATTGCAACGAATGGTTTTTATGATTTCATTAAAAAACAAATTAATACGTGATTTAAACATATAAAAAATACTTTATTAATAAAAAAAAGTACGTTTAACAAATAAAAATTTGGTTCATTAATCACTAGTGTGGAATAACACTTTCAAAATGTGCATAATACAAAAATTATCACGTCAGCCATTTAGCAGCTATCAAAAAACATCATCAAGACATGAATAAATCTACAGTTATATTTTATAGAGACTATAATAGCCAAAACTAAGTAAAGTTTACTTTAACTATTACTATAAAGAAGGCCAATTCTCGATGAGGCGATAAATAGTATACATTTAAGATACAATACACTATTTCCTTCTTATTAAGTAAGACCTTTATTTGATTGATACACAAAGACGAACATAGTGGGCATGAACCTTGGGAACTTCCGATAGAGTCATTTTACTTAATGATTCAATTGAGCTTGTTATTTTGAAATTAAAGCTTAAATAAAGGATTATCTATCTACACCTCGGCTGTAAACGTGTCGGTTCTGGGTTCGATTCCAATTCGAGGAATAAATTATTTTCATTTCCTCTCTGTTATGTTATAACAAACTGGGTTATTGACTTCCGCCGCAGTGCCTCGAAAATTGGGCGGAGGGTGAGGAACGGAGTGTCTTATTACTTGCTTCTTTATGCCTACCATATGTGAGATACAGCGTAAAGCTAAACGAAAAAGCACAAATAAATTTATTGAACTCGAAAATAAAAATTGACATGTAGGCTTTAGAAGGATAGGATAGGAGAGGATTTCCTGAAATTCTTATGGAAAAAGTAAAAACTGTATCTTATACTGACTATAATAAAATTTGACGTAGCTTGTATTGACGTAGATGAGTTCTGTCTTTCAGGGTCTTTCAGGGCAGCCCGTGGTCTGATCTATTCTCTATCTGAGGTTCAACTATTTAACTCATACGTGTACTCGTCTAAGAAAATTGCACTTAAAATTTTAAGTTTTAAATAAATTCCCGCAGGAGCATAAGCGCGACTCTTGCGCTTCAATTCCTGCTCGGGGTAATGAAATATTTAATAATTTCATTTCCATGCTCTGGTAACAAGATAGCGCGGCGTTGAGTTCCGTTACTCTACACGCAATACCTACCGAATTCAGCAAAGTGGGTAGCGGAGCGTCTTAAGACTAGGCTCCCTCTACCTACCCTGCCACTTGTAGCATACAGTATGAAGTTGAATAAAAATTAAAAGCTACTATTTATAAGTTTCACTCAGTTTATCAGATGATCGACTGTAAATTATCTTTAGACATTTATTTTATTTTTATATTACCTCGCGAGTTTATACACAAGTACATGTATTCAATGTGTTCTTTCAGTTGCAAAAACTTGTCGCGCAAGGTCAATGAGAATGTAGGCTGCACTTCGAAACTATTATATAGCTTATAAAATCAATTTTAAGGTCGACTTCCTACACTAAAATATATATTTTTTTATTATATTTATGTGTACTTTCCTGTGTTTATAAATATATTTTTTTACATTTGGTTTACAGCCGTTGCATAGGCGGTAAGCGCGTCGGTTAAACCTAAGAACAAAAATAGGTAGGAAAACGTATTAAAATTGATGAGAATGTATTGATTGGATGGTTTAGAAGGCGCGAGTTCAAATTTGACGTTATATATTTTATTCTTTTTCTAAATAAGTATGCTTCTATCCTATGTGTGGAACAGCACTTTAATAATACTAAAAATATTTCATTTCCTCGCTCTAATACGAGGACTAAGCGCGGCGTTTACTTCCGCCACTCAATACGTAATGTCTCTAAAATTAGACAGAAAGTAGACGTGTAATATCTCAACACTAGGTACACACCGTCTACCTTGAAAATTTTTTTACAAAATAATAATAATTCAAGCAATTATTCTAGTTAAGAATTTAACATGTATTTTTCATTTTGTGTGTGCAAAGCCTAATGTTAAAGAATCTTCGTCGTCCTCTTTTAAGATGTAATAGTATTATTATTGAATTTTGATTGGTTTGTTGCCCACGTGGCTTTGTGATTGCTAGTTGTTCACATTTTTTGCTTCCCACGCAAACAAACACGTTGTCTTTGTATCACAATTTAAAAAATAATTATTAGTTTAATAATAATAAAAATAATAATTATATTATAGCACAGTTAGAATAAATATCGTAATTGTAAGCTTAAGTCATAGTCGAAGAAATAATAAATATATTAAATGAAACTTCTGAGGCCGTCATAATTCAGTGGCACAAGCGTGTGGCTGGAAACGCGTCGGTTGCAGGCTCGATTCCAACTCAGAGAATTGCAATATTACATATTTTTACTTTTAGAAAACTAAACTAACTTTTAGAAAAGTAAAAATATGAAAAAATAGCATCATACTGCTATTTGCAGATATAGCTTGAAGCTTTATTTTTCAACTTTGTATATTTTATTTAATAGAACCTCATCATCATGTGTTGATCACAGATACATTGTTTGAAATACAGTCTTTTAAGCTTCGCCAGCATAGAAGGTTAGGGATTGGAACCTAGGAACCTAGTGTTAACACTCCGTTCCTCATTAAGAACTCTTAAGGCATTACGTGTTGAAGGATGGGACTCAACACCGCGCTTTGAATCGTTACCAGGGCGAGGAACTGAAAATATTAAATATTTCATTTCCCCGAGTGGGAATCGAACTCACTTGTAACGCGTAGAGAAAATAAAATGATATTAAGCGATGATCTAACCCTAATCCTTATTTAAATATCTTTAATTCTCGCCATAATAATGCTATAATCGCCTATATCATCTATATCTATTTAAGTAAAAAAACAATTTGAAATCTATTCACATAACAAATGATCTCAACCCACACTCTTGAGAAAATTTATGTAGAAGTGGCTTATTTTGGTGAACTAATGTATATTAAATGCTAATTGGATATATGTATATAGTATATACTTTAAAGAAACCACTCCAGATGTTGATATTAATTAAGAATTAAATGTAATTATTGGAATAAGGTGCTGAAAACTTCATATAGTTTTTAATTTTACTTTTAAAAAGTTGAAGTGGTGGCACAGCACCCTTCTCTCTGCCTACCCTGCTAGATACAGGATGCAGTGTGAAGTTAAAAAATAGAAAACAAAAAAACAGATTTTACATTATTTTCATTTCCCAGCTCTGCCAGTGGGATCGAACCCACAACCATGGCATTTACAGTCACATACTGTCTCACTCACACGATGCCCTCCATTGCAAAACTTATTAAACAAAACATTTAAAACCTCATTCACTATTTAATATTCAATTAACATGTTGTCTTGTAATTAATGTTTATTTCACTCATTCTCCAAGGTTTCTGATAACATCTTGACTTTCGTAAGATGACCACAAATGGACAGGTCAATGCCGATATACGATTTACACTCATCTGTATCCTTTTGGGGAGTGTCTGAGTCGACCTACACGAATTTATAAGCTTTAGAGATCAATTTTATTAAAAACAAACTTTCTTTTTTTACTTCACATTGCATGAACCTACTGTTAAAATGCTCCGTTCTCAACTTTTCGCCGAAATGTCGGGACATTGGATATTAAATGAATATCATGTAATTCAAGCGGGCGAAGCCGCGGGCGGGCTGCTAGTTATTTAATAATATAAAGAAACAGAACCCTTCTGTTACTGCATACAATGTACTCTTTAGAACTGCCTCACATACTGCCTCAGGGTGTCATATTAGGCCCGCTGTAATTCCTAATATATACACTTGTTCACCTTTAGCATATTGCTAATATGATATTTATTAGTTCATTAGCTCTAAGCATAGTTTATTGTAGCTTAATTGCTATACAATCAGATGCCTGCGGCTTTGATGATGTGGAATTAAGAACAAATT
The DNA here is from genome assembly GCA_016802625.1 of Heliconius numata. Lineage (NCBI taxonomy): Eukaryota > Metazoa > Arthropoda > Insecta > Lepidoptera > Nymphalidae > Heliconius > Heliconius numata. Next base: position 596,628 of record JAEBDU010013311.1, on the reverse strand, counting down.
GATACGATGTTACCTTGAAAAAGGTATTACCAAGTAAATTGTATTATATATTGTAAATACAGTGCCATTAAACAAGTTGTAGTTGTAGCCTGTTGTAGCGCAGAGGCAAAGTGTATGAATGTAAACGCGAAGGTTGTGGAATCGATCGCATATAGAAGGAAGGCAGAGAGAACATAGTGTTCCAACTCAAATTTTGTCCAATTGCGAAAAAATTGCATATTGACTGGTAGAATTCATAATCACACTTAGTCTAGCCACCTCGACTCGTCTCGGCCACGCCGTCCACGAATGGCCTGAGCTATTAGTTTTGTATATTCAATGATTTATTGTAAATAAATAATTGTCAATAAATAATTTAATACTAAATACAATGACAAACTAAGTATGTTTAAATTATAAATAGATTAAGCAACTATTAGACTACTGTCAAGTGTGTAATACCGGTCTCGAGTAATTGGTTGTTATGTAACGCAACTAACTATTTTGACATAGTCTTGTATTGACATAAATGCTTATCTATTTGGTAGCTTATTTTAGAAATATTTTGAAGTACAGAAACTATATTATCAAAATACTAATAAAATATAAAATAATATAATTGCAAAGTGGAGTTAATAAGACCTAAAATAAAGTTTGTATATGAATATTCGGCTTAAGGCTGAGGGGTACAACAAAAAAGTCGTGAGTTGGATTCCCGCCCCGGATATTTAATTTTTCAGTTTCCCCACTCAACAAGCAATATCTCTAAATCTGGGTGGTGCATGAGGAAGAGAGTTTCTTAACGCTAGGTTCCCTTTGCCTATCCTGACATATGCGAGATATGACGTGGAGCTAATTTATTTCAATTTTATTTATATCACTTCTAAGGCAATTGAACTCAAATCTAGACTAACCAACAGTCACGAATAGTTCACGTTATTTGTATTTCGCAAAAACCGAGTCGATAGTCGATAGCGATTTTACGTAACATTTACTTTAGCTACTGAAACATTTGTTCAAATAGCCAAACAATTATGCAAATGTATGCCAACAGAGTTATTTTTACATTTCTTGCCTTGGGCACTAACCAGCTGAGAAGAATTCATTGTTTTAATATTATCGTATAATCGATTATTGTTATCGTAAAGTTGTTGAGTCGTGTATCTTTTAACATGATTGTTGAGATATCAGAGCTGTTTAGAGAAAACTTAGGTAAAAATTAAGTTTGGACAAAATAAACAAATCGAGTGGGCATGCCTGTGCTTAGGAAGTATCTTAACGGAACGTAGTGACTTAATACTATGTTTCTTATGTTTACCTCGCCGTGCGCAGGATAGAGTGAGAATGTATTCAGTACACGTACTATACGGTTTTTGTAGAAAACACTAAAATAATTATAATTTAATGGAATTAATTAATATTTATTAATAGATTACTTTGAACTCCTGAGAACAACAGGAACTAAATCGAATTTCAGAGATTAAAAATAAAACTAAAACCACAGATAAAAAACCTGTCAATAGATCACAGACTAATAAAAAGTCATCAGTCCTTGAAACCTGTATTCGATCAAATTAGATCGTATCGTTGTGTGTTATGATAAAATCGAAATATTATTTTATTCGCTCTATAACCAAAAATAAATAATAACTTGTACATTATGTTGCGTTGCGGAACTCAATGCCGTGCTTTGTCTTCTTACAGGAGTGGAATCATTCCCCACTTTTCACCGAGTTCTGAAAGCATTACGGTACTCAACGCCGCGCTTTTTCCTCGTTATCTGAACGAGAAAATGAAAATATCAAATATTTCATTTTCCGGAGTTTAAATCTAACCCACAACCTGTGGCGCTTACAGTCGCACGCTTATGCCTCAATTATATGTGTAATTAATATTTATATATACTTACATTGCACTACCTATCAAAAATAATAAAAAATAGAACTGTAAGACACTTTGACCTATAACATCCTTATCAATGACCTATATTAATAAATAAGGATATCGATTTTAAACCACTTACGATTTTAGTTGAAAAAGTCCGACTCGAATCACGGTCAGAGTGATCACGATTCCGAATAAAAAATCAATCGATATTGTTAATAGGATAATGGGAGCTGCGATATTATCACATTTGGCAAATAAGTGACGTTAATGAGAGTATTTGTATCGAATTCATAGATAGATTTCTTTATATTTTGAACACACATTTTATTATTTATTTTATATTTGTATTCTAAAAAATGTTATAGATGCATTTAGACCAGCGCAGGGGCACAGAGTGTAAACGCGACAGGTTGTGGGTTCGATTCCCGCTCGAAGAAATGAATGATATACATATATACGAGTACTTTAATTTTTTGGCTTTGGTATCGACACAAAGCGCGGCGATGAGTTCCGTCACTCAACAAGCAATGCCTTCAGAATTCGGCGAAAATTAGGGAACACAGAGTTCCCTCTGCCTGATACATACGCGATACAACGCGAAGCTGATTACTTTTTTCTTATTTTATACAGAAAATTATTATTCGGGGGATATACTTCTTTTTGCTGGGTGGATTGGTTAAGAAATTACCAGTCTTGTAACTCACTTTATCTACCCAAATTGATAGCTTAGATATATAAGAATAAGAATTTATTTTAGTGCTATAAAGAATTACTAAAGCATTTCACTCAATTACAATCGGCATCAATTTCACATAAAACTTTGTATTTATGTATGAATACGTTGATATTAGAGAAGAGTGAAACTTAATACATTTTGTCTATTTATTCAATACATAAATAAACATACCATTAATTACTTTCATACATAATATAAGAAAAATTATTTAAGCATAATAATTATATAACAATAACTTCTATTCTAGATTAAAAAATATTCAAATTTTATTCAAAAATAAAATATTCAAGTTTAGTATTGTTAAATCATGCTTCTAACTTATAGAGAAGATTGACACCATTAGATACTATCATTTTTTTTGTGTCAAAATAAAGTAAAAGTAAACTAAAAATAATAAAATTAAAAAATATAAAATTGTTTGTAGGATAGTATAATAAGCGGCATTTTTACTGAGTGAGCAATCTCTTCCATGGGGTAGAGAAGAAAAATAGGAAGAAATGTACTGATTATATCGATAACTAATAGTGTATTAATATAAATCGATACCAATGCCATAGACACAGAATTTAGCAAACTACAAGACAGAAACAATTAGTTACTTAGTTAGTTAAATATTATTGTATTATATAACTTTGAGAGAAGACGCCACGTTTCAATCCCATTGTTACTTTTTGTGAGTTCATGAAAATTAGTCGGTTAATCGGCACCCCTTTTGAGAAATTATATTGAATGTCCATTTATTTGCAATATTTTAATTAATTATAAATCGATATCAATATCCGTAACATATGGATATAGATAAAATACAAATTTGTATAATTTAAACATAAATTTTGAAATGTCAAATATCATCTTTGTTAGTAAGGACTTTTGATTAAAATGAATGTCAGTGATATGTGCTCGAAGGTCATAAGTACAAAACTGAAAATTAGTATGGATTTCCTTATTGTCCCCTAAATCTTGCGGACTAGATGACCTTTAACAAATTTAAGACATTTTTTTGCAAAGTTCTAGTTTTAATGAGGTTGGCCTTTTAACACCCTGAGATAATTTATAACTACCTAAACTTACATTTTAATAATTATAAACTAATATTTTACTTTATATTCTAACATCCAGTTTGTTCAATTAAAAAAAAACATTGCAAACAAATGGACAATAGGGGACACCACTACGGCTATCGACTCACCGAAACGTTTGACATGTACGTCCCTATTAAATGACACAGATCTTTGTTTTCCGTCTTTCTCCTTGATCTCTTTCTCCGTTTTCACTACCCCATCGTTATCTTGCGTCTCTGTCTTGATAGCAGTTTCAGACATCGGTTTTTGAGGTACCTAGTTCTGAGGTACCTCGATTGTCTTTTTTTATCGATTACGACGCTCGATCATCGATATATTTGTCTGGAAATATCGATATGTCAAATATCTACGAGTATATTTATAGACTACGTTCGAATCAATATAAAAACATTTATGATTTTTTAATGTCTTACCTCCTAAAGCTGTTTTCACACATTAGGAATGATTTTGTTTGCGTCAATTCATAATTTTGTATTCGCCAGCATTTTGTTCTGTAACAAAACAATTATTTATTTATTTGTCACTAGAAAACAGCATAATATTAATTACAAACAAACAAAAAGTTATACAAAATAATAAAAGCAGTAACAGTTTTCCTCAGCCATGTATGAATTGGTTATTTTTATTTTATTTATTAAGATCCACCAGTGGTAATAACATTAAATTAATCATACAGTAAGTTTCTTACATTTAAATTATTACAGCTAAATGCATTACCTTTTAAGGTGAATACCACATGCATTAATGTAACTATATAGCCATGTACCTAATTATTTTACACAATAATATACACAAAAAAATTAAATTTAAAATTGAAGTTAAGTTACTTAAACATCAGTAAATACAATATTAAATACTACAGTGTGTCACGTTTCGGCGATATTTAAAGAAAGAGTCACCGAAAGGATCCAAAGCGGTCCTTTCGTTAACAATAGTGCAAAGTCGAGACATAGGGGAATTATTGCCCAAAACAGACCTCCGACAAGGAACTTTGAGAAGATTAGTTTTTTTGCGGGAATTCCTAGGAACTTTAAAATAGAAATTTTGTACTAGATACGGGTTGTCGTACAAGCTGTTGATAGTTTTATATAAGAAAAGCGAATCAATAATTTTTCTTCTATTTTCCAAGCTACTTAACTTAAAGTACGCAAGCCTATCCGCATAGGTTTTAAGTGAACTCAATTTTCCACATGAAAAGGTGAGGTGATATAAAAAGCGCTTTTGCAGCCTTTCGATTCTGAGACAGTGAGAAGCGTAATGGGGCCTCCAAACAACACTGGCGTATTCCAATACGCTCCTCACTAAGCTTTTGTATAAGATTAACTTCGTACGACTTTTCTTAAACGATTTTGAGTTTCGTATTACAAATCCCAGCATTTTGCTCCCTCTAGCAGCGATATTTTCTAGGTGCGGTACAAATGTCAGCTCTTTGTCGAATATAACACCTAAGTCCCTAATTTTATCCACTGTACTGACAGAGGAACCATCCAGATAATATTTAGCCGGTATATTAAGTATCTTTCTCGTAAACGTAACGTGAAAACATTTTTTAACATTCAACACCATAGCATTTAGCTTACACCAATTACTCAAATTAGTAAGGTCCTTTTGTAGCAAACAAATATCGTTTGGATTTCGGATAGGTTTGAGAATTTTAAGGTCATCTGCGAACATTAGTGGTGTAGAAAATAAGAAGCAATTTGGCAGGTCATTAATAAATATATTAAACAAGAGTGGTCCTAAGTGAGAACCCTGTGGTACTCCTGAAGTGATGCGGCATTTAATTGATTCATATCCGTTCGCAACCACATAAAACTGCCTTTCCGTGAGATATGATTTTAACCACTCGAGCAATGCATTAACTACTCCGTACTTAGATAGTTTATGTAGTAGCAAGGGAATAGGCACCAAATCAAAAGCTTTACTAAAGTCGGTATAAATAACGTCTACTCTATTCTTTTTGTCGACTTCTTCAATCAATATTTCACAGAAATTAACAAGATTTGTACAAGTGGATCTACCTTTGATAAAGCCATGTTGATGAATGTTAAAAAAATGCCCAAAATAATTAGATATCCTCTGGTAGACTAGAGATTCAAGAATTTTACCAAATAGAGAAAGTATGGAAATAGGCCTGTAGTTTTTGACACTTGATTTAATACCATTTTTAAATACTGGAACAACTTTTGCGATCTTCCATTTCGTAGGAAAGATACCTGTTTTAAGCGAGTTGTTATATATTTTTTCTAAAGGATAAGCCAACGAGTCAGCACAGTTTATTAAATAGATAGGAGATATATTATCTGCTCCAGCACCTTTGTTGCGATCGAGCTTTTTTATTACATTAATGATTTCACTAAGGTTTAGGCGCACGTTAGATAGGCTGCGACTGTCAAATTTATCAAGGCATAAATTCCGTTCGACGTTGTCATAGTCATATTGAGAAACATTATTCAGATCATAGATAGATGAAAAGTGTGCTGCGAATAGGTTACAGATATTCTGACCTCCTGACACATTGATAATATCATTATTCATTTCAGCTGGATATGAGTTGGTGATGTTTTGTTTTTTACGTTTTAAGAATGACCAGAAAAATTTACTATTTGAAGTTATTTGCTCTTCAGTAAAATTAATATAGGAGTTATAGCACTGTAAAGATAGCTTATGGCATCTTTTCTCTAACATCGTTAAGATTACCTCGTCCATTGGATTTTTATACTTTTTATATCTTAGCCTAACGATTTCTTTTTCCCTGATACGTTTAATTAGGGTTTTAGTAAACCAAGGTGGATGTTTTGAATTTTGTGTAATTGTTTTCTTTGGTATATAGAGATTCATTGATTCGTATATCACATCATATAAAACATCCACCATCTCATTAACGCTTATACAAGTGGAGAACTTATGGTCCCAATTCACGGCAGAAAGGTATTTATTAATTGCTTGATAATTAGCTTTTGCGTAAACGTATATAAGACTAGAACTACTAAAATTCAATGATGGAGCTATTTTCTTTTTAAACCTACTTAAGCGGACTAATAGAGGGGGATGCAATGGATCAATTCGGGTTAGTTCATTAGGGGAACGTTCAACTGAGACTTGGGGATAATCTTTGTTAAACAAGACAAGATCCAAAAGTTTATTTTGACTATTTTTTACTTGATTAAATTGACTAAAATTGTTTAAAGAACTGAAATCCAAAAATATTTTTGCAACATAGGGCATTCGTTCTCCAACGTGGTTGCCATCGGCTGAGTTCCAATCAATACAACTCAAATTAAAATCACCGATAACGAGTACACCAGAAGTATTTGTTTCTACCATGTTATTAAAATTATTTACAAAATTATCTAACACTTCTTCATTGACTGGCGGAGGAGTATAGGCTGCACAAATAGTCAGTTTTTCATTTTTATTTAGTTCTAAAGTAACCCATAAATCTTCGCATGGACTGCTCCACTGATTTTTTCGTTTAGAAATAATTCGGTTGGATACTGCCACCAATACTCCTCCACCATTCAATTTCTTAGAGTTTACTACATCACGATCCCTTCTATAGACATTATAATTTGTATCAAAAATTTCCGAATCGTAAATACCAGTGCACAACCATGTTTCAGTGAGTATGATAATATCGTAGTTATTATGACAAACATTATTCAAAAACTCGTGAGTTTTGGTACGTAGACCTCTAACGTTTTGATAGTATATGGTTAGCGAATCGAATTTTAAAGTTAATTAATTAAATACATAGTTTCATATACCAGTGAGAAAAACAAACGAAATACATATATTTTAACTTAAGACAGTTTATCTAAATAACCTATGCTAGAGATCACTTGATAGTCTGAAGTGTCGGTTTTCCTCATAAAGATTTTCCCATTACGCACCCAAACATGCTTATAGTTCAGCTCTTTAGCCTTTCGTCGAGCAGCTGCGTGAATAAATTTATTTGTACTTGAAAGATGTTCTCCAACATAAACAAAAGATCTATCCCCGGCAATGCCAACATGGGAAGAGTTGAGTTTTTTTCACTTGGATTGTTTTTATTAAATTTTATTACAGCTGCTAAGAGATGATCGCGCGTCAATGGTGTATTAAGTTGTACCACAATTGATCGCGGCCTTGCTGATTGTTTATTAATTTTAGCAATACGAGTGCAGTGTGCAATATTACTGTCATTTAAATTATAACCAACAGTTGTTGCTAAATGCTTTACGATGGACACCAAGTTTTCATTTCTTGACTCGGGGACGCACTGAATCTCGATATTGTTCGATCGAGTTTGCTGTTCCATAAGATTTATTTTATTGGTAAGATTTTCAACGGATTTCTGAAGAAATACATTATCCTCCTTTTGCTTATCAATTATTTCGGAGTATGTGTCGATTTGTTTCTTCATATCATCATATTGTGTACTTATAAATGAGATAGAATGCTGTAAGTCTTCAATTTTATTATCTATACTTTTGAAATAAGAGCTGACAATCGAGGTAATTGTTTTATTTATGTTTACGAGTAAATTTGACATTTCTTTTTCAAAGATTTCATTGACTATCTTACTTATTTCCTCGGAAGAGATAGATAATGCTGAGCTAGGCGAAGCGGGCGAGCTAAGAGCTTGCCTTTTATATGATCTCTTCGTAATGTTGGAGTCCGATATCCGACTGCTATTAGAACGTATAGGTGTGTCGTCATTATTACCAGCTTTAGTTTTGCCGCACTTCAAGCATATCCAATTAGTTTGTAGTTTTGTATTTGATTTTATATTCAAACATCCGTGGTGATATAACATTTTACATTTTAAACATTGGATAGAATCTTTATCATTATCCGTTCCCATGCTACAACATCCCCACGAAAGTTGTTTATCAGACATTTTTATATATAAATTTAAATCTTAAAAATTTTTAATTTTTAAATTAAATAAAGTTATCATGTCATATATATTAAAAAAATATACATATTTCAATTTTAGACATTTTTTTAAGTATTATTTCGCACTTAGGAAAGAAAAATACAATTTCAACTTTAAGAAACAAAGAAAAAAGAAAAATAATATTAATATATACATAAAATAGCTATACATATGTGTATGGATGTATTTAAATTAAATTATATAAGTGAATGCGAACTAAATGAAAAAAGTTTCAGTACACAATTTTTACGAAAAGATGCTCTAAAGTTAAAACAGAAATAAAAATAGATAATTAATAAATATTATGTACAATCTGTGGTTTCAATCAAAATTGTAAGCTGAGAGAATTAACACACCATAATGGTATACGCATCAAATAAATTATCTATTTAAAACCTCATCAAACCTAATGGCTTTTATTATTTATTATCTGTAAAATATCGTATAATTCCAACAAACTTTTGTTCGTTTGACAGATTGGCTTTTTAAACGTCAAAATTGTCAAAATCGATATCGGTAATCGATTAATCACACAATCCACATCACTAAGCTAATGTGTAGATGGCAATCGTGAATTCTTTAGAAATGTATTAATATTTAATAGCTGTATTTTGTAACTTTACAATATGATTTCGATAATCTTTATGTAATTTTATGCAACTAAAATGCTAGAACGTTAAAGAGTTATTTGTAATATTTTATGCTTGAAAATGCTGGTTAAACTCATTTTGTATGTTCTTTTATATACATTTTTTAATTTTATTAACAATTGATACAAAAGAAACGGGAAAGAAAATAATGCAAAGTTCGCCTTTCTAAAGCTTTAAGTGAATACATTATATAAAAACCTTACGAAATATTTAGTAAAAAAAATTCAACTAATTTCTAATAGCCCAGCTTACTAGTAAAAAACTGCATAATTAGAAAGCTAAACTTAATGTTTAAAATAAAAAAAAATCTAAAAGAATAATAAAAGTGGAAGAATCCATTATAATTGGTAGGGAAAGGAAATATTGCGTGGCAAAACTGTACGCCAAGTGAGGAAATAAAAAGAATTCACCCCCAAGTGGGAATCAAACCCACAACTGTCGCTTTTACGATCAGAGCTGTGCCACTCGAATTATTAAATCTAGGAAATAAACGAGTAAAGCCGAAGTATGATGTATGCGTAACAGATTTAAATTAAAACTCGTCGTATGTGTTGTGAATGTGGTCAATAGGTATTACAAAATTGCTTCGCAACATACTTGAGATGAGATTACAAGTGTACGGGAACTACATATGTTAGTTTAAAAATGTTTATTTTAAATAAACTTTTTTAAGGCACGAGGGTGTGACTATAACGCGTCGGTTGTGTGTTCAATCTCCATTCGAGGGAATGAGTTATTATTTATGAATATTCTCATTTCTTCGCTCTGACATCATTGCAAAAGCCCGGCGTTGAGTTTCTTCACTCAAGACGCAATGCCTCGAAAAATTCAGCGGAAAGTGGGGAACGAAGTGTCTTAATAATATGTTGTGTCTGCCAACCTTGCGGTGAACAGGGTTACACAACAGGGTAGGCAAAAAGTGTGTATGGAATGCAGTTACAACCATAGTAGCAAACTTATTAGAAAGAGGAATTCGGATAGGAAAGGAAGAGCTATGGAATACTAAGTAGCTTTGTCCTTATCTGGAACAAGTACCCGATAGTTATTTTACTTTAGTTTCACCCTGTGTCCTGCACATAACAGAATAGGCAGAGGGAACCTGGAAAACTTGTATTAAGACACTCCACGTTCCCACTGAGACACTTCCATTCCTCAATTTCCGCCGAACTTTGGATGCATATTGAAAAGCAGATATCAACGCCCCACTTACTGTGCTACCAAGGCGAGGGAATGAAAACATTGTTGGAATCCAACATACAATAAAAAAAACGAAAATTATGATATTAATCAAAATATATTTGTGACAAAAAAATATATGTAATTTATCGCTTTATCCTATAACTTACAGTCAAATTAGCATTTTAGTATTCTATATATTAGCATAAAATAACTTTAGTGTTTAAAATGTAATTACCATGTTTTATAAACATTGCAGTAGAAATTACTTGTTAATCGTTTTTCTTGATAAATTACCTATAATAGACTTTTTATTAGAATTCTGTTGGTAGGTTTTTATCCTCGCATTTTGTGTAAAATAGGTGACTGGGTATGACCTAAGTAGAGACTGCAGTAGTAGTTTGCGGTAGTAATTTTGTAATGGATTATAAATAAGCATATTATGTAAGTATATTATGTATTATTATGATTTTTTGACGGCGTTGAGATCCGCTATACAGCGATAGCTTTCCTAGCTATTATAATAAGGCAAAGCGCGGTTTCAAGTTTTGCCACTAAACACGCCACCCCTCGAGAATTCAGCGATGGATGAAAAACGGAGTGTCCGGACACTAAGTTCCTTATGGCTACCCTACTATATACGGGTATAGCGTTTCGAATAACAAAATTTTCGAGATTAATCACGAATAAGTTTGAATAGATGACGAAATGTATTATAGATTATATTTATTTAACTATAGATGATGATATATTTTTAGCTTCACGCTGTATTCCACATAGGAAGGAACCTAGGACCCTACTAATGTTACCACCACTTTCGTTCTACACTTAAAGAATTCTAAAGATATTACGTGTTCATTAATGGAACACAACGCCACGCTTTGTCTCGTTGCTAAATTACAATTAATGGAAAAACGCATATATGTTAGGACACACCATTCAAATTTCGAGATATCACGTTTTCATTGGCGGAACTAACATTACATAACATTTTGGTTTCTTACTGGAAAAATTCCGAGTACTTTTTTTTGTAAATATAAGCAATATTTAATAGGTGTACAAATAACAACTATAGTATAAACGAAATTAATAATCCAAAAGCAACAATTTTAAGTAACAAATATTTTTCTATATTTATAAATCGCCTACAGTCCAATTAATTCACGTTTCCAGGCCACAGACGTTGTCTATCTAGACCAGTTCATTTAGACATAACGCGTAATTCCTAACCATCTATGTACAGTATACAGGAGTTTGCCTTTGCATAATCGTGCCTTTCTCTTATGCAAACGCCTATCGATATCCCAAAGTTGGGAAACACCATGTATATAAGTAAAATAAGTTTATTGATACTGATGACAGTAAAGGCAACTGTTGTGGGTTCGATGCTGAATCGGGGGAACCATTTTTTGTTAATTTTGTCGCTCTGGTACAAGACAAAGCGCGGTGTTGAGTCCTTCCACTCAACACTAAAATTTGACGGTGAGTGGAGAACAGTATGTCTCAATAACAATAATTAGAAAAAGGCATCTCAAAATTGATCTCAGAATTGACAGCGATTTATAAGTATGGAACTAGATTGCCTTTGCCTGCCTGCTACATGCGGATAAAAGTGTGCAGCTAAAACAAATCCATACCTATATTATAAATTCGAAAGTAACTCTGTCTGTCTGTCTGTCTGTCTGTCTGTCTGTCTGTCTGTCCTTTACGCAATCAGGGCCAAACCGCTAATTTAATTGTGATAAAATACTCATATAGAGATACTTAAGGATCCCGGGATGAACATAGGATATTTGTAGTATTTTCGATATATACCAATATATTAAAATACTTATTAATTTGACATGCAATTTATTCCGCCATGTTAATAACAACTGTCGCTGCTAGGCAACGATTTGCAAAGTTTATTGTTAAAAAACGTCACCCAAAATGAGCTTGCTTAACGCATCTCTCTATTGAAAACTGAAAATAATTTCATAAATATATTTAATAAATATTCGTATAGTTCAAGCGGGCATACGGGTCCACTAGTATTGTTATAAAAATACATGTCTTTCTACATTCTTTCATGATTTTGCATTCAAACGGCTTAGAGGCTTTCCAAAATATGAAAACTGTCCTCATTAAGAATCGAACCCAATACCATTGATATTATTTAGAAACGTCTAAAAACACGACAAGGTCGTCACCAATAATATTAATTAACAAATACTAAATACGTCCATGACGCCTTGGAAGCCCACGTGGTTTTGAACTGTCACCCACACATACATGTTTGTGGGAATGGCAAGTAATAAGTATGTGAGAATAGAGTTATTAAGAAATATATCGAGTCATCAAAGCCACAACCATCGAGCTATAATACAGTAGGTTCTATCCCCACTAGGGAAAATTATTAAATTAGTATTAAATTATTTTCATTTCACCGCTCTAGTAGATAAGGCGCAGCGTTGAAGTCCGTTATTCAACTCGAAATGTCTCGAAAATAGAGCGGTGCGTGAAGAACGGTTTGGTACCCCCTTACCAACCTTACCGGAACGGTAACGGTGGAAAACGGAGTGTCCTAATAAGGAACGCAGTTCCTTCACACTAGGTTGTCTCTTACTAAGGTATGTTATACAGCGTGAATCTGAAAAAAATCATATCATTTTGCGATTTCCACAAATTTTATTGACACATTGCGGCATAATAATCTTAATTACGTTTCATGAAAAACTCTATTTTTTTATATTAATATTTTTGTGTTTATATTTTTTATGTTTATAGCAGGATACAGCGGGAAGGTAAAAAAAATTAAAATATCAAAAGAAAATCATAATTTCTGCTTCTACAAGTAATTTTCCTTGAAATATGATTGATTTATTGTATTTAAGATATATATTTATGTAATGTGATTGTAACGTGGTCAATGAGTGACGCTACGCCTACTGAAGACGAGGTGACGTCAAGTGGACCTTGTGACAGCACACTGTAGGTGCAAATATATAGAAACTAGTGGACCCGAACGCGGCTACGCCCGCTTGAACTATATTTAATCGATGCAAGTCAAAGAAGTTTTTATGGTAAATCAAAATAACAAAAATCGCATGAAATATGTGAAATTTCACTTAATTTTCGTGTAAAACGCGCAGCTATAACGTAGTCTCAGTATAATAGTGGTGCGGGAGGCAAGGGGCGGGGGGGAGCGCTCATTTGACGGACGTGCGTAGCTCGATCGCCGTTTTAATAATAATATTAATAGTAGGTAATTAGTGTTTTTTATCGTTTATACATACTATAACTTGTATTTAAGAGTCCTCATAATAATTTTCATAGAAAACGAAGAAATTTTTAAATATTATCCATACAAAGTTTCATCCCCTTATTTGCACCCTTAGGGGGAGAATTCTAGAAAGCCATGAAACATGTGTTCAATTAATACTTTTAAGGGTCTAAGTTTCAAATTTTATAAATATCGGTGGCCATTTAAGATTTTTCCATACAAACTTTCAACCCTTTATTTGCACCCTTAAGGGGAGAATTCTAGAAAACGATGAAACACGTGTTCAATTAAATACTTTTAAAAATCTAAATTTCAAATTTTATAAAAATCGGTGCTGATTTAAATTTTTTTCCATACAAACTTTCAACCCCTATTTCACCCCTTTAGGGTAAAAATTTTTCAAAATCCCTTCTTAGTGGATGTCCAGAATATGAAAGTAAACATCTGCCCAATTTCCACGATTCTACCACCAGCGGTTACGGCTGTGCGCGCGTCTTACCTCAGTCAGTGAGGACAAGTCCTTTTATATATATAGATGTAGGTTCCGGTTTAACATTATTATTATTATTAATGAATTTGAATGTCGTCAGATTCAGATTCATTAGATTTTGTGTTAAAGTGAAGAAGGAGTATAAATAAAAATATACTTTGATCATGTTTCCCTCAATGCCTTATCAATTCGGCGGGAAATGACTAAATTCTTAACACTAGGCTCCCAGGTTCCCTCTGCATACTCTATTATGTGCGAGATACAACGTGAAACTAAAAGATATAATATCTCTATAATCTATTCTATTAAAATTTCTCATCACGTAGGTAATAAAACGAAAGAACAACACTACCGGAATCGCTCGCTCTATATATACACGGTGTTTAGAATTTAAATTAACTTTACTAATACTCTTTGGGAATTGCCAAATTTTTTATTCAACTGAAAAAAGTGATGTAACTTAATATAAGAAAAAAATATATTTAATATTGGATTAATGACATTTAGATAATTATGTTTTGCTTACTTATAGTAAAATCGATTTTTTTATCTAGCACTAGCAAAATAACAACATTATGAAAAAGTTTACGGTAGATATGGCGTTGAATTCCACCCCGTTCAGCGTTCGACAAACCCGACAGTTGTGGGTACAATTCCTATAATCCACCATCACACAATGTTCGAAGAGTCGGTGGAACGCTTTCTATGGAGAAATGGAGAAATCGCGGGAATGGACTGTCTTAGCTCTATGTTCCCTCCGCCTACCCGGCTATTCTCGGTATACAGCATGAACTGCATTTATATCCTCACATACATACATACATAGATATTGAACTTTTCATATATATATTTATAAATTGGTACATATGTATATAATATCCTAAAACAATTATTTATTGGTTATGCCTCATTACCGTTGCTATTCTACGATCGCAAGTGTATTAACATTCTGCATGAGATGACATTAAATTATTATGGAGTTGTCGTAAGCGATATAAATCTTAACCAATCTTTATATTTTTTAAAAATCTTCTTTACCATTGTCACGAAAGAAACTAAGGACGTAAGTTAAGTTAAGCGTATGCAAAGGGAACCTAGCTTTAAGACACTCCGATCTTTACTTCCCGCCGAATTCTGGAGTGTTGAGTGGCGGAACTCAACGCCGCGCTTTTCTTCGACAGCAAAGCAAAAAAATGAAGATATTAAATGTTTACATTTGCGCCACGACTAGCCTCTTTATAAAACTTTGCCAACTGTGGCAATGAGATAAGCGTAGGAAACCCAGTGTTTAGAGACTTCATTCTCATGTCCTGCCAATTTTCGAGACATGGTCTTGTTGAGTTGCGATATTCAGTATTAAAATTTTAGTTGAAAATAATCTAAATATTATAATTATTCCCCCAAATACGAGTCGAACCGACAAACATCGCTTTAACTGTCAGACGATTTCCCACTCGTCCCACTTTCCCACGCGCCACGATGACCAGTTAGTCTAATTCTTAAGCAAAAATCATACAATCGACCTGGTATTTGCGGACATTCGAAAGTTAAAGATTATATAAATTTGCTTAACATATTATGATTAGGTTTAGTTGATTAGATAATAAATATATGCAAATATTATATACACTTATGAGGTCGTCGTGGCGCAGCGGCACACCGTCGGACTGTAAACACGACGGTTGTGGGTTTGATCCCTGTATCCCCGTTGAGTTTTGTCATTTAATTCGTATTTTTGGAAAATTAGGTGGAAAGTAAAGAATGGAATATCTTAGAACCAGGTTTAAATACTATATAAGGGACACAGCGTAAAGTTAAAAAAATATGCTTATGACACATTCTTTTTGTGAATGAAATTTACAATCGCATGCAATTTAAAGTGCGGAAATGTTTCGTCATTTATCCCAAAATGGGTGAACAAGGTCCACTCGTACATTGCGAGGTACCTTGAAACCAAAGGTTATGCAAAATAAGGAAAACGCATATTTGTCATACCTCAATACGTATTATAATAGGGCAAGAAGGCGTCGTGACGTGGCGGCACAGTTTTACTATAAACCCGTTGGTTGTGTGTTGGATTCCACTCGGGGACTATTATTGTCTCATTTTCTAGTTGTAAGACAAAGCGCAGCGTTGAAATTCACCATTCAATGCTCAAAGTCTTGAAAATTATGTGAGAAGTGGAAAACTATCTCCTATTGTGGATGATTAATTTTAAAAAAGTCGTCAACAACTTTTCGGTTTTCAAAAGTGATATACAATGATACTAATAATTGTAAGAGTAATATTTTATTTATAGTAATATATTTGGATTAAAAAAAATTACTGTTTACGTGATGGCTTAGTTTCGATTCACATTTAGAAAAAAATATTTTGATCTCCCAATATAGAATATTTCAAATATGTATTTTACATTAATAGAATACACCTAATAAAATAAATAACAATAACAAATATAAGAATCTCAATAATACTAAGCCTTATGGTATTATTTTTTTTCATTTTCTTTAAAGACACGAAACAAATAATCAAATCTATCAGAATTCTCCACCGTTCCGCCTTAATGAAGTTTAATTAGTACGAATATATTATAATTCAATAACAGTCTGTCTGTAGTGGCTCGCTTTGACCATAATACTTGTTTTCCACTAAATACTGTATCACGTGCTATGCAGAACTCTTTAATGTATTTTAAATTATATATTTTTGTATAAATTAAATTTGAAATGTGATCGTCGTGGTGCTGTAAATGCGACGGCTGTGGGTTTGATTTCCACTTCGGATAATTAATTATTTTTTATTTCCTGGTGTTTTAAGAAGACAAAGCATAGCGTTCCACCAGAAAATTTGGCAGAAATTAGGAAACGGAGTGTCTTTTAACTAAGTTTCGCGATGCGTGAAGCTGTTTAGAATTAAAAAATAAACATTTTGTAACGGTGTTATCTCCAGCTACGTTTTTATTGGAAACATACTTTATAGATAATTGATAAGGCTAGCAAAGTAATCTAATATCTGTAGGTTTTATAATAATGAATATAAGGTTCATTTTACACCAATTCTTTAATTGCATAATGACTTGCTTTAACTGCATTCTAACATTTGTATTACTTTTAAATAAACGATTAACTGAAACTAAAGTAATCATATTATTTCTTTAAATGAGTTATTTAAATATGGGAATGAAATATTTAATATTTTATTATTCCGCTTTCAACACGCATTGCCTCCAGAATTTGGAAAAGTGAAGAACAAAAGTGTCTTAATGAGAACAACTTATCTTAACATTAGGTTCCCATATTCCTTCTGAATCATGGAATTCAGAATATGAAGGCTAACTATCGAACACAAAAAGATTTTTTCATTCGAACCATTAGTTCCTGAGTTAGTGTATCCTTTAAAAGATAAACATATACTGCATAGATTTTTTTGTATATAAATATCTCTCTCTATAATAGCATTAGCTCTCTCTCTCCCTCTCCCTCTCTCTGGCATTAGAAGAGTTAGCGAGCTCATAATTACATTCCTAATAAATTCACTCCGCACGCGAAGCCAATAACAAATGAAGAGATCCTTCTCGGAATCGTTATGTAAATATTATATTTGAAAGCATAATAAAATTTTTATAGGCGTTAAATCACGATTTATTTTTATATATATTTGGGTTATACGGTATACCGCCTTTTTTAATTCTTATTCTGTGCTGTAAAGTACTGGAATTTTAGTATAATGTCCATCAGAATAGGAGAATGGAGAATGAAGTGACTTATTTATTTATTTAAAAAAAGTACAAAAGTGTAAAAATGTTTTACAATATATAGTCGAATTAAGGAATACGATATATCTAAGTACCTTTATTTTTTGCCCCACACCGCATATAGCAGAGTAGGTAAGACACTCCGACCCCCGCCAATAGTCCAATCTTCGAACCATTGTGAATTAAGTGGCGGGACTCAACGCCGCGCCTTGTCTATGAGAGCGAAGAACCTTCCACCTACGCTGTGATGTCTTCGTTTTAGTTTCTTATTATAGAAAACTCGTTCTAGGCACTCTATTGTCAAATTCTGAACACGAATTGTTCTCATACCGACTTAACAATTGCTATTAGATAATACAATGGTATGCCATTGTCACCTATAGGGTTGTCACCTATTTATAGCAATATAGTAAAAAAAATATTTTTTATTTGCATAGATTACTAAAAATTACTATTTTAATCTTTGTAAAACTACTATGATAGCTTCACGGTGTAACTCGCAAATAACAGGGTACGGAACTTGGACCTGAGAACCTAATTTTAGGACATCCATCCAATTACTAGTTCTAATTGAAAAAATATTTTTATATTGAATAGTCTATTTATTGAGGAATTCTATATAATATCACGTTAGTGGATTCGTTGTAATTCACTATAGCAGCAGTCAAGGTTACTCAGAATGTGTCATATATTACTTTTAGTCATTTTGATTTCTAGGTAAAAGCCTTAAATATCTTCATTTAAAAGGCCGTCGTGATGCAGGGGCACTAGGATGTGACACTCGGAGGAATTAATTATTATTTAATAATATTTTCATTTTGCTCTGGCACCACTCAACACCCAATGCCTTGAAAAATTAGAAAGTGGGGAACGGACACTGGTTACCCTACCTGGATATATGCGGGATAGCGTGGAGCTGATTTTATTTTGATTTTACAAAGTAGTGTAAGTCATTAAATATATAAAAATTATATAAAAAGTGATAAAAAATGATTTACAGTGTAATTTATGAACTCGGCAACCCTAGGCTCTATAAGGTCGCTTCACATAACACTTAATATTTGTATATTTTAAGTTCAAGGTAATGGACGAATGATATATGACATAATTAGGTTTTGATTTACGTAGTATAAATCAACAATTAACCTGTGTACACATATGTATGAGTTACAGATATATGAGTATAAATTAATTGTGTAATATGTTAACGTGCCATTTGAACATATCAAAAATTATTAACTGGAATGGCTCCAAGAGGCGCGGGTTCGATTCCCAATAAAACGCGTTTTGAGTTCCGCCAGTAAACAGACAATGTGTTAACACTTACAAAGTATGTTGAAATATTACTTAATATATTAAATGTATCACAAAAAAGAGCTGGCTTTGAACAAAAGCCAATTCTTTTTCGTGATTTGAATTTAAATCAATTAGTTGTAACGATTATGTATTAAATACATTACATTTATAAGTGTGTTTCCTTTTAAAATGAAATAACAAAATGAATATAAATCATTCCTACATCTATTCACCACTCGGGGGAATTGTTTATAATTAATTAGTTTCAAATCCCTAAACCAGTAAGACACAACACAGCGTTGGGTTCCACGAAGTATTTAATAACAAGAGTAATTGCCTAGACGACCATGCTGTATACAGAAACTATATTTCAACAGTTGCTTCTCTATCATATAAAGTTAGTAAAAAAATGTGTAGGTAATTATGAAAATATTATAAGGTACAGTTTGTTTGGTTGAACGTGCTAACCTTAGGAACTAAAAAAAGTATTTTGTGTTGGATTATCCTTTTAACGAGGACTGTAGGCGACATCACTATCTTTTAGATGTGACCCACTGTCAGCATCAGAGTCACTCCGGCCACTTAGACTATGTCATTGTATCATACACAACTTTTAGTTATGTCCATTTGCCAACAAAGGCGAAGCCGGCTAATAAAAAAAAGGAAAAAATAAATAAATCAGAAACGAAGCTACACGATTACGTCTAGTCTAGTCTAGTATATGTAATATATTAGTTTAGTTTTGCTCTAAAATTAGATTATTTAATTAATGAATTCAAATGTTGACATTTCAAGATACATCTGAATCGTTCATTGGATTAAATTGTTTCCGCGTCACATAACAATAAAGACCGTCGTAGCGCAGGGGTCCAAGCGTGCGACTGTAATGCGATGGTTGTAGGTTCGATTCCTACTCGGGGAAATAAAACATTCGACATTTTCATTTTGTTGCTCTGGTAACGAAGCAAAGCGTGGCGTTGAGTTCCGTATAATTCATTGCTTCGAATAAGATTGGAACTCACATTTCACAACCATCGGCTTCACAGTCGGATGTCGTTCCACTGCACCTTGATTAATAAAACATCTATTTCCTACCAAGACACTGTTAAAAGTATAAAATACGTATTTTCAAAGTTAGATAATATATAAATACCTAATACCAGGTTATACATTAGTCACATCTTGATAGACTTGTTTGAATCTGGATCTTAAAAAATAATATTTCCGGTCTAAATTAATTTGGTCAATCAATTAAAATTAGATTTCTATTTTTCGTTCCTTGAAAAAACACACGCTTTATATATCGCGTTGCAGTATTATATTAATTATACATTTTAAATAAAAAACTAGTTGCCCGAAGCTTTGTTGAATCTATTTTAAGTATAAGCATTTCCTCATATAAGAATCGAACACGAAACCACATGTGTGGAGATTATATATTAGCTTCAAGCAGTAACCTGCATACACCAGAAAAGACATTTAATGCCTAGTGTCAAGAAACTCCGTTTCCCACGCATCCCAGAATTTTCGAAATATTGTCTGATGAGTGGTAAATCTCAATGCTACGCTTATCAACAATATAATCGGGGCATAAAATAAAATAATTCAATTCCTGCGAGTGGAAATCGATCCGATAACCATCGCGATTATACTCGGACGCTATAGCGCTGCGCCACGACGGCTTACCACGAAACTTAAATAATATAAAAAACATTAAACTATATTGTGCATAAATTATATTCTTAACAAATAATGGCCACTGAGGAATGTGTCCTTCTTCGATGAAACAATAAAATTTTAATGGAACTACTTTTACATATTTTTTTTTTATATTTATCGTTATATTTGTAAAGAGTAAATAGGAGGCGGAGAGGCGCAGTAGCAAAGCGTATGAATTGTTAACGCTACGGCTATGGGTTCGGTTCCCACTGAGTTAACGAATTCTTTAATATTTTTATTTCCTAGGTCTGGTAACGATGAATTCCGCCACTCGACACACAAATCCTCGTAACATTGGACAGAAAGTGCGGTACGGAGTGCCTTTACACTAGGTTCTCTCTTCCTACCCTGCTTATAAATAATCTGCTGAATACAGAGTGAATAATTTATCACTCGACTCATTTACTCGCCAAAAAACCAATTGTATCTTTGGAATGTTAAAAAAAAGATTGTAAACAATTATTATTGTACTAAGTAATTTATCCTTTCTAAAGTTTCATTTAAACTTGTTACTTTATTTACTTACAAATCAAAAGCAATGCTGTTGCAAAAAACGAGATATTGTACTGGCATTTGTTTTTTTTAAACAAACTCATTAGCGATAAGTGTCCGTTCGATCCAAGGTCGAACTTCTATTATGATTGTTAGAAGAAATTTCAAATTAAATAAGTAAAACAGTGAATTGTATATACCAAGACAAATATACCAGGCTCCCTTTATAGTATAGATAAAATATGAGTAGGTACTGTTCAACAACGTTGTAATCCGCATATAGGACGGTAGGCAGATGAAACTTAATGTTACTCAGTGCTCCATCCTCCTCCTAATTTTTGAGACATTGAGTGTTGAGTGGCAGAACTCAACGTCGACGACGACTCTTCTCCATGCTGTATCTTGCCAATAGAAGAGTAGTCAGTGGGATCTTGTATACCTAGTACTAAGATACTTCCGTTTCCTACTTTCCGCCGACACCCAAGCGAAGAAATTAAAATATGTTACCTATATATTTCATTTCTTCAAGTGTCATAGTGGGAATTGAACCCACAACTTGTCGCGTTTCAGTGACGCTCTTGTGCCTCTGCGCCACGACTGGCCTCTACTGGTTCTCTATTTTTACTTGAGCGAATAAATGCGAATAATGCTTCCTCTAACGTTTTAATTTCGTCGCATACATTATTTACTAGTACTTGATGGGTCACAGATTTAATTTTGTCGATTTCCATAATATTTTAAAGATTTGAACCCACTTCACTTGAATTCTGTTAAAGCGTTCTAGTAATTGAAGCAGCGCGTTCTTATAGTGATACGTCAAAATTCTTTTGCGGTCACAGCAACCTTTGTTGTTAGCTTTAAAAGATCCTGTTTCATACATACATAATATTATGAAAATTAACAAAAATAGAGAGCTAAATGACGTCATTATAGCAAATTTGAGAAATGTCTGACTAAACGCGAAGGTTCTATCTTGAAAAAACTTGTGCTGGAAATAGTATATACTATGGAGACTAATGTGGGTTCAATTTCAATTCGGGGAAATGTTTTTTTTTTACTATATCACTCTGCTAACAAAACAAACCTAGTAAAAGAAAGTAGAGGACAGTATGTCTTAACATTAAGTTTCCTCTGCCGATCCTATCATATGCGAGATCTAGTGTTTCTTTCGTTACCAGACTGGAAATATGTATAAAATGAATATAAAATAAGAGAAAACAGAGTGTCTTAACACTAAATAATTTCCCTTAAAGATGCTTTAATATAAGAACAAAAAAACAAAAAGATCAGGAAGCTGAACGCTATCTGTACCTACAGCAAGTCGGTCGCTCGTGAGAGGCGAGGCGGCCTTGCATTTCCATTCTACATACTTGAAATGAATTGTACCTGCAACTGCAAATACACGATAAATGCCAGAAATGAGAGTTAAATGTTTATATTTCGTATTTGTGTTTTATTCTGGACTTAAAAGCTTACAGCTTTAAAAAAACGAACAAAACCTGGTTAAATAAAATACATGAGAATAATAATCACACATTTAAAAAAATAAATCTAGAACAAGTATAGGTACTATAAAAAATATTAAAAAATTATAAATAGTTTTTTAATTTTTTAAAATTAGTATTAATAGCCGGAACTTATTTAAATTTTACAGGGCTTTATGAAACGATTTGATTGGTTGACTTTTTTAGGGAACTTAGTGATAACGCGACAGGTTGTGCTTCCGAGTACCACACGAGGAAATGAAATATTTAATATTTTCATTACTTCGTTCTGGTAACGAGGCAAAGCGCGGCGTCGAGTTCTGCAACTCTACGGAAAGTGACAACAAATCTTAATGGGAAGAGAGTGTCTTCCCAAAAGGTACCCAGGTTCCCTCTGCCTATCCTACTATATACGAGATACAGAGAGAAGACAAAAAAATATACAGGATGTAGAAGCAGGAGATTATTAATATTTTTCACTAACGCTAAAACTATATAGCAGTACATATAATCAGAATAGTACCTTATATCAGTAGTAAGACGTCATGACAACATGCCAACGTTCATTGTTCTTCATTTAGTATGAACATATTGTGACGTGCTATTGTAATATAAATACGGTGTGCATAATTAATTGTAGGAACTACGAAGGATAAGGAAGTGAGGAATCATTTTGAATAAGGGAACCTAGAGGTACTTCGCTTTGTTGTTCAATTTCCGCTTTTTTACAGTTTCACGCTGTATTTCGCACATATCAGAGTAGGCAGAGGGAACCTAGACAATGCCATTCCCCACTTTCCGCCAAATTCTAGAGGCATTACATGTTGAGTAGTAGAACTCAACACTGCTCCTTACCTCGTTACACTACTAAGTTGTGTAATTTTTCATTTTGTCATTAAAATATGTAAACCACTGCCCTCCCTGGAAAATACGGTAGCCCACGGCTGCCTTTATATTAGCAACTCAACAAGCGTGTGCAAATGAGGAACGGAGTGTCTTAACACTATGTTCCCTCTGCCTAGCCAGCTGTGTGCGGGATACAGCGTGAAGCTGTTTCTTTTTATTTCAACCAGCGTAGGAGGAATATTTGAGCATAATCAATCTGTATGCTGACAAATACAGCATCCGTGTTACAATGTATAAGTTTGAACGTCACTCGAGATGACCAATAATGGTAACCGCGTTGTTAGCAAGGTCGTCGCAAATTGCAAATAAACTAGAAGTGGCTTCAAGTCTTAAAAAAATATTTATAATTGGTTAAAAAGTCTAAATTTTTGTCTTTGCAATATTATAAATTTTAAAGTATGTGAAGATCGATGTTTGTTCCACTTTCACCAGAAAACTACTGAATGAATTTAGATTAAGCTTGACAGTAAATTAGCTTGTACATCCATAATAACACATTATAATATGAAAAGCGATAGAAATCTTTTTGTTTATCATAAAAAAACTGTGCGGCCGTCGTGGCGCTGCGGCACAGCGTGCGATTGTAAACGCGACGGTCGTGAGTTCAATTCTTACGTGGGGTAATGATTTATTTTCATTACCTCGTTAATGCAACAAAACTAATCGTGGCGTTATGTGCCATACGGAAAGCGGAAAACGGAAGTGTCTTAATGAAAACGGAATGTCTTAACAGTAACTCACTCTGCCTACTCTGCTATGTGCGGGACACAACGTGATTACGTAATACTAAATTAAAAAATATCAAATTAGCTATTAAATAATCCATATTTTAAACTGCAAACATTGCCACTTCTGCTTAATTTCCTTAGTAGCGTGCCACCTCCTACAATTTTCTCACGTCACTTTGTGTTAACGCTTTGTTGGCTACATCCTACATTATAATACTACCTTTGTTTATACTTTAATCGTTCACATATTTTAGTCATTTTTATTTAAGTACTATATTGTAGTAAATTATTTCGACATTTATAACTTTTCGAATCTTTACAATATTTATTTAGGTTTTTTTCTTATTAGGAGAGACAAAAGGAAAATAATTTTCAGGGTATCAGGGTAGGCAGAGGGAACCTGGGGACCTAATGTTAAGACATTGCATTCCCCGTTAAGACGCTTCCGTTCCTGACTATCCGCCGAATTCTTGAGGCATTACATTATTATGTTACGGAACCCAACCCCGCGTTTCGCCTCGTAACCAGAGCAAGGAAATGGAAAAAGTAATATTTCATGCTCCCGAGTGAGAACCGAACCCATAACCGCCGCCCTAACACTACAACTGCCGCAATTACATCATTCAAAATCTAAAACTAATATATATTTTTCCCTTTATGTAAAAAATAATAATAAACTAATTCAAAACATTAATTTTCTAAGACCTGGACATATCAAACCTTAATCCTATAAACCTATTTAGTTAATCTGTTCAACAAACTATTTTTTATCTGTGACAGTATAAAATGGCGGGTGACAGGTCGCGGGTCACGGTGTGGCCTTGAACTGCGTCCACGAAGTCACGATGCCAGGCATGTTCTGATACTCCACAAGGTCATCGCGTCTTGTCTACATGTGACAACATTTTCATACGAATATATCATCTATCTAGTACTTGCTGTAGCTTACAACCATGTTTGCTTGGTTTATGAATCATAAAATCCCTGCTTTTCATCTCTCTTAGAACTCCCCTACACTCCCCAAGAAGTCTACATGATATAATGCAGGTCTCTCAGTCTCAGGAAGCTGTAGTCTCAGGAAGTTGAAGTGGCTGTGGATTGTCTCATTTACAACTTTAAATTATTCAATCAATATTCAATTTCTTCTTTTAAAATTTCTATTCAACAGTATATAAGACGATGTAATCGGTTATGTCGCAATACAAATGTGTTATACAAACATACAAAAGTTATTTAAACTAGATCTTCTTGAAATCGATGCATATATTAATATATAATGATTGTTACTTAATATATCTGTTACATATCTTTTTCTTTTTGTATCCTAGTAGCGCACATGGACGCGGTATTTGCTAGTTCAAATATAAAATATGTGGTTATAGCTTGTTGAGAGTTCGTGGTGGTGCAGTAGTATAAGTTGCGACTGTACACGCGACGGTTGTTGGTTCGATTCCAATTGAAAAAAAGCGAGGCAAAGCGAGGAAGTCAAAAGTGTCTCATAAAATTGGACGAAAAGTGAGGAACAGAGAGATACAGCACTAGATTATGTGGGAAAAAGCGTGAAGATGATTTAAGAATATTGTTAAGCCACCATAATAACTAACTGATTATTATATTTTTATTTTGTTAGTATTCGCTACACAAAACACAATTTAAACATAAAATTAACAGGTTTTCTTTCTTACATTTGAAAATATAATTATTTAAATTAAAATTTACGCTTTTGATAAGAAAGGAATTTCACAAATGTTTTAAATAAATAAACCATTTTAAGGAGGAAATTGTATACAACATCATAAAGTTAATATAAAACGGTATAAAAATTTCTGTTTACTATTGAGATGGGCATTGACTTTTGAGTTGAACCTGTTATTTGTTTTTTTTTTTCCTTCACACTGTATGTATCCCGCGACTGGGTAGGGAGGGTAGGCAGGAAAGCTGGGTTCCTAGTGTTAAGATATTTGGAGGAATTGCGTGTTAAGTGTCGGTCGACATTCAACGCTGCACTTTGCCTGGAGCGCGAAAGAGCACAAAATGGAAATACTTCATTTCCTCGAGTGGAAATCGAACCCACAACCTGGTGCGTTTACAGTCGCACGCTTGTGCCCCTACGCCACGACTATTCAGGCAAACGAATTAAATAGATAAATAGAATAGTTATATAATTTTGACATTATTCACAGTTTTCTAAGTAAACACAGGTGTATAACGACGTGGTGACGTCACGACCTTGCAACGCAACCCGATCTTACAATGAGGTAAATATAACATAATAATTAATGTTCCATTATCTATCTATCTGTTAACTATTGTTTATTTGTTTATGTGTCTATTTTATAAGTGTTTAAGGCTATACGAGCTAATCTCAGGAACTACTGGTTCGAATTGAAAAAATATTTCTATTTTTTATACTTAGTACATTTGTCGAGGAAAGCTATATAACGTCATATTTATCGTTTCGATGTGACTCACTGTGAGTGAGGCATAGCCTTTCCTATTTCATCAAGTGGGCCAAGTTACAGGTAAAACCTAATTTGCTTGTTAACATAATTGTGTTCTTCGTACCGCTATGCGGGGTAGCGGGTAGCGCGGCGTTGAATTCCGCCACTCAACACGCAATTCCTCAAGAATTCAGCGGAAAATAGGAAACGGAGTAACAATTGAAGAAATATAATGTAAATAGGCAATTTAAATACTATGTAAATATGAAAATCACTAGTAAATAACAGCTTAACATTTTTCTCTGTTCCCAACTTTCCACTGCGTGATATTGCGTGTTTTGGCGGAACTCTACGCCGACCTTTATCTACTAGAGTGGGAAAATGAATATAATTTTAAATAATAACATCTGCTCCAAGTGGAAATCGAGCCTACAGCCAAACTGTTTACAGTCAGATACTGTTCCACTACGCCACTATAGCCTCAAGATTTTACAATAATAGTTTATATTCCAAACGAGTCTAACAAGAATCGTTGCAAATCTAATTAATGTAATTTAAATATTCATTCAGTACATTTTAATTACCGTGTCGTATAGAATATATTTAAAACGGTCTTTTGTATGATTTATTTTTAAATGTATTCTTCGATTAGTTTAGATAGCGGAATTCAACACCGCACTATAGGTTCACAGGATCTCTCTGCCTACCTTGCTATGTCCGAGATACAGCGTAAAGCTAAACAAAATAGATAATATAGAGAATCAGAGAGGAAAGAAAGTTTTTCAGCTATGAGACATTAGTGTTTTGGGATATACTATCTTACCTCCCTGAATGTGGATTAATCTCCTTAAATAAAGAAAAAAATATAGTGATTTATCATTAGTATCCCACAACCTACTTCACAAAGTAACAAAAAATATGAATAAAAAATAAAATATCCATACATACCGTGTTAATATGAATGAGACATTAAAAAAAATTAAAAACTGGCTTTCTAAACCACGAATGTCATAGAAATGTCTAAAAATAAGCGTAACGCTTAAAAAAATAAGCACAAATCCAAGTAAATCGACATGCCGTCACGTTTTTACATGACAGTGAATCTAACCGTCATAAAGCACTGTTATATAGAGTTAAGGAAGTAGGTTGGTACATACTGGGTTAATTATTCATTTTGATGTCACAAATATGGTCAATTCTAAGTCAACTTAGAGTAAATGCCTAATGACTGAAGTACAATATTGCTACATTTTTTCTTTGTTGTTTTCAATTTAATCGTTGTAAATTTTAAGCGCATGATTGTCTGGTTATAGATCATAGTTACATGATTAGATGTTTATCTTACAGAGGTGAGTATTTGAGGCATAGTGTCAATATATTCTATTCTCCACTTTCCGCCTGAAACCGAACCAAAGATTGCACGTTGATTGGAGTAACTGAGCATTTTGTCTCGTTTCCATAACGTAAATCGTCGTAACGTCATAACGTAAATCGGTTGGATATAAAATCATCCCTTTCATAACGAGGTTTCAATTTATTAGATTTTATTAGGTACACATTTACTACTCAATGTAATAAAAACGTGTTAAAAAGTGACATATGTATAAATCATTATAAAGATACAAATTAATTAGCGTCCACGCGAAAAAAGTAATTAATTTCTTGAACTCTACAAATCCTAAGAATGGAATGTACTACTAAGTAGTCAACTCCACTAGGACAGGAAGATATTATAGATATTATACGACTTTCACGGAACGTTAAAAATTTAAATTACGATTTTTTAAGCTCATAACAGTACAGACAACAAAAATAAACATAATTAATATTTATCTCCTAAAAACACTTAAATAATATTAAATAAGTATTCGTATAGAAAAAGCGGGTGAAGCCGCGCGGGGGCTGCTAGCAAACATAATAAAATATTAACATGTACTTACAAATCGGTTAAAAATTTGCTTAAAAGCATAAAATTTATACATATGCAATTCTCATGTACGGTGTAACTCGCCAAGGTGACATTATCGACCAATCAGAGCGCGAGCTACGAGTGACGTCACACCGACTCGTGCGCAACGTGACAATAATAATATGTAGACGGACAATACTAAAATGGCAATTTATTGCAAATTATTCAAAGTAAGTACTGCCTGATATAAGTAAAAGATGTTTATGTAGTGATTTGGTTCGATTCTCACTTGGAATGCTTATGGGCTTTTCCAAATTCAACTCCTTTCCTTTTCCAACTCCTCCTTGGTTTCCCGTCCCATCCCGGAAAAATAGTTAAGGGTATAAAAAATATATATTTGCTTTATTAATCTGTGACTTGTAAACTCTGTTCCTCATTTGATTTCGTCAGTCAACATACTTACATATATACCTAAGAAATTATCACATTTGCTCGGTTATTACCGGTTACAAACGACGAAGACGAATTAAAAATATATATTAAATATTATTTACGCTTGTAAATATTACTTGAGTAAGAGTTTCTTAAGTAAGATTAAGTATTTCTAAAGACATGTTAATTCGATTATTGAATCATTTGACGGAAGCCATAATATGATACCTAAAAAATCACTAATTGGCTTTCAAAACCGTACAGAACCGGAAAGACGGAACGGAATAATAGACCGGATGTGTAGAGCTTATCAGCTTATAAAAATATCTAAATAGTAACAGTAATATCAAAACTCTCAAGTTCCTTAACTTCTTATTATGTTATTCGTATGACATATTTTGTAAAAAATAAATTTGCAGGATTTCAAAACACGTATCTTGAATACTGGTGAAGCACTAAAACGAATTGAGCTATAATCTAGTATATACATATTTTAACCTAATCTTATGTTGAAACTGATAATTCTTTAAATACTATGATATTATGTTAAGAAAATTTTTCTAAGATAGACAAAAAAAACCATAAATTTAAAATCTAATTTATACGAAAGAGGTCAATAAAAAATATACCTATTTAATAAAAATATTTATTGTCAATAGTATAATTTTAAATCAAATAATGGCTATTACATTAACAACTAAAGTTACGATACATATTTTTTGTTAGTATCCATTATGTAAATTTACAGCCAAAAAAGAAAAAAATCTCCCGGAAACATATAATAATATAGTGGTTGAGTAAACAGCAAAAAATCTTTAAAAAGACGTTTCACACTTTTTTGTATCTGTGCTTTACCACAGATTATATTCAATTCGTGTCGTGAATATTTTTTCTTAATTTAAATGTTATTTTAATATTAAATTGTTTCCTATATTTTTCTGAATGTTGCCAACTTATCTCTTGATTTCAAAATATGGAAGTCTCACAAAAGAAATACAGAACATATTTTCAGCTACACGCTTTTTCCCCAACGAGGCAGCCAGAGAAAACGTAACGCCAAACGAAGAGCGAGAAAAGGGCCGTCAATCCCCCAAATGGAGATCGAACCCACAGCCACCGTGCTTACAGTCAGAGATTGCGTCACTGCCCCATAACGGTCTTACTCCACGACGATTTCACCGCAAAGATTGTTTACTAATTAGGTATATACTCGTACTGCATACGTATAATAAGAATAAATGTAGTAAAAGCAAGTTAAAGAAAGGTAAATTAAAAAAAAACTGCAAAACTTTACACAATTTTAAACGTTTAAGCAATCCCAGCTTGTTTCGATCTAGCCATCCAAGGTCCTTGTCTTTACAGCCGTCACTGCCTGCCATTAAGAGCTGGATCACGTTCGACACCAAACTAGGTAATATAACTTGCTATATATAGTAGTTGTGTTGTATAGAAGTGTTATTGTTCTTTTTTGTCTTTGTTTATATAGTCGGAAAAGCACAGAAAACTTAGTGTTGACACTGAGTTTCCACTCATGTTAGAGGAATTCCTTGTTAGAATTTTTCTTAGCTGACCAGTAACACAGAAATTTATTTTCCAATATTTAAAATAGATCGTCTGAGAGGGAATCAAACCAATAACCCTTACATATGCATGCATCACATATTCATTCAGACAAATTGAAAGGACAGCACAAAAAAACTTTTAGTTTTCTAAAATAATTTTCCTTGTAATTTTAAATATTTGTGGTGTACTTGGAACGTGACATACATATGGTTACATTATGGTTTTACCCCCTTTGACTAAATAGTTGCCAGTGGACAAGTTATTTTTAGCTTCACGCAGTATCCTGCATATAGCAGTATAGACAGAGGGAACCTGGGGAGTTAAACCACTCCGTTCCCATTAAGACACGTCCGTTTCCCACGATCGCGTCGTTGAATGGGGAACTTAACGTTTAAGCTTTACCTTGTTACTAGAGGAAATCAAATTCTCAAGTTTATGTTTAAATATTTTTTTAGATTCATAATATTTCTCACAATGCAGGATTAGTTATGTAATTAGAACCAAGTGCTGAGACACGCCGTTCCTCATTTTCTACTTAATAATACTATATTTCTTTTGTTATTGATTCGAAACAATAACGATAAAAATGTGCAGCTACGGGATGTTCTCGAGCAGTTCCGCATTAGAAGGCTGAGGAAACTCAGTTACAAATACGAGTGCGTACATAATTTACAAGGCTTTAAGTATTTTTTTAATGGTAAATATTTTTTGTTTGTAATACACTGTGCATGTTATAACATTAATTTTTTTCTTAATACTGTGCCCCTCATATAGGACAATAGGGGGACGAAACTTTGTGTTAGGACACCTTGTCCCTACCTTTGATTGCGTATTGAATGGCGGAACTCAACGCCGCGCATTGGCATGTTACTAGCGGAAATTAAAAAATCCACGACCACCACGTTTATAGCTCACACTGTGTGCCACTGCGTTACAGAGGTATCTTTAAGTAATTTATTGAAAACAAATTATATTATCAAGAATTAAATGCGTGACTGTACACAAGGACATCCAAAAGGAAAATAGGGGCGTGAGAAGTAAAATGTGTCACAACAAGTTACAAAACGCATGTAACATTAAAGGGTTATTTAAATGATAATGACTAAAGACATTGACTAATTTGTTTTGTTTTCGTAGAATAGAAGTCGTGATGTCTGTTTGTACAATACATGGTATATCTGAAACTGAGCCTTGTATAGAAGTGGGTCACTAGACCTATAACAAATGAGTGTATGGAAAAGCAATATTTCAATTTGCAATAACTTAGTATAAATAACAACTAAAAGCAGTCTCTTGTTTACTATTAAAATGAACATATTTGTATTTTTCTTGAGCCGTAACAAACGATTCTGGTTGACGAGGCAACACGTTGGGTTCCGTTATGTCTTCAAAATTGGACGAAAAATGGGAAAGCAAAGTGCCTTAATAATAGGGTCCCTCGGCCTACTTTACTATGCGGGAAAAAACGAGAAACTGCCTGCTGTCCAAATTTACTACAACTATCTAACCGAATTAGACACCTCAAATAAGCTATGACAGCCTCAAATTTATTTATTTCTATGTAGATACAGATATTATAGATTTGTACCGCCGCCGTGCAGGTCCGAGATTGTCATCTGACCTCTTTAAGCATCGAGGGCAAACCGGTGCGGTGCAGGTGAGCTGGTGATAGTGTACACGTAATGATACCGTGTAAACAAAATAGAAAAAAAACATATTCATTAAATTCATTATAATTATTGGTTGTAAAGGAATTATCTAGGTATACAAATTGATTCTTTATAATTTTCTCTATTAATCTAATTTTCATATCGTTATTCTTATGTATATTTTTAAATAACTTACACGCGTAGTAGGGATTTTTTTTAAATATTTTTTTATTAATATATGAAATATATGAAATATAAGTATATATAAATTAAATTAATTAGCTAACAAATAAATGTGAAAATTCACATAAAATATGGTCAAAAGTCTTCTATAGATCATCTTAATTCCTACAATATCAATAATCTTTATTTATTTTGAGGTTGTCGTGGGTCAATAGGATATCTGAATAAATATAATATTTGGGGATTCGATCCACACTCAAGTTTATGATGATTATATTTATTTACATTTCCTCGCTCTGGTAGAGTTCCGTCACCCAACACTCTGTCTTAAAAATGAAGCAGTACATGAGGAACG
Source organism: Heliconius numata (assembly GCA_016802625.1). NCBI lineage: Eukaryota > Metazoa > Arthropoda > Insecta > Lepidoptera > Nymphalidae > Heliconius > Heliconius numata. The sequence continues at coordinate 563,534 of JAEBDU010013311.1, read as the reverse complement.
AAGAGTTTCAACACTATACTCCCGCTGCCTAGCCTGCTGTATGAGGTACGGCGTGGAGCTGTCAATTAAAGAAACGAAAAAGAGAAATAGAGGGTACCAACGGTTGACGTTTAAAAACATTGTAGGAAAATGATGTTAACAGCATGAGGACCCCCTGGAAGGCGTGTATAAAGAAGTTGATGACAGTGGACGACGTGGATGAGGTATGCGGAGACCGTAGGGTTTGGCGCTCCGTTTTCCCTGGCTACCCCGCAAGAGATACAGCAGATTCCAATAAGCCAATAAGTATAAAATATAAAGTTACAAAGCTCATGTCGAACAGCGTCAGACGTACAAGTTATAAGTTCCACCTGCACCGAAGGTCGTATGTCGAAAGTCGTTCTACATTTCGTTCGGCGGTAATTGCGTGGAACGCACCGTTTTGGATATGTCTCTTTAATGTTTAGCCTAGATCTGATCGCTTTGTGTGTCTCTTGTGGCTTAGAGTTGGTGTCTAAGTTATTAGCTACTGGCTGGTGCCCGCGACTTCGTTCTCAGAGCTCCCAGATAATTAAATAGGAAAAGAAGTTCTCATAACTTTTGCTAAGGATTAATTTTCTCAGTTCCACATTGGGTATTCCAGTCTTCAAAGTGAGTGGACTCTATATCTCAATAAACAAAGTTTAATTTAAATCCGTTTAGTAATTTCGAAGACGTACAAACATTCAGTTGTAACTATTTTATTGGATTAATGGATAATTAGATTTTGTTGTCGATATAAAAGAAAGTCGAAAAATTACTAACTGAATCATAACGTTGGTTTAATATATCTATTAGATTTTTGAATGGCCGGTGTATATTGAACTGAAGCTAATTCCCTTTCAAGCTAGCTAGTTTGAAATGAAGAAGTCAGCACGCAACAGTAGGGTAGGCAGAGGGAACTTAGTGTTAAGTAACGCATTCCCCACATTGTTCAAGAATATTTAGAGGATAAGCATGTATGGAATTAATGTCTATTGAATGAGATGCAGGATAGCTGCCAGCTAATGTAATAGATTGTACCATTGATTTTGAAAAGAGCAACTGTTGAGTTTCTTGCCGGCTCTTCTCAGCAGAACTGCCTTCCGAACCGGTGGTAGCTTTTTGTTCATATGTTCATTCGGCGATTCAAAAGTGTTTATAATAATTGCCCATTTGAATAAAGAATATTTTGCATTTGAATTTTGAATTTGAATTTGTGCGTTGAATGGCGTAACTCAACACCGCGATGCATCTTCTCACCAGAGCAAGGAAATAACAATCGTCAATTTGATGATCATGATGTTTTTAAAACACAATACTACGATTATTAATAGTGCAATGACGAATAAAAATTATGATTAATTAATAGTCCCACGAATACTATTGTATATAATTGGATAATAGTTCAGCTATGGCCTTGATCGTATCTCAAGACAAGTGAATGTCAAAGATTAAATTAATTGTTAAGGAGTTTAAATGTAACAAACAAATATACTAACAAATTACAAAGATAACATGAAACTTATATTTTATTTAACATCAATAACAATTTTATGTTACCTTTTTTTATTGATTTTAATCAGTATTCCATTGGCTTATGTTGCTAAAGCAGTTTGCCTTATGTTACTTAATAGTAATACTGGAACATAATTTATTACTAGAGACTCAAGCGCAGCTTCGCCCGCTTAAGTATAAAATGTTATTTTTATATTACATACATTACATTACATTCAGCCTGTAATCCTAAGCTTTATATTAAATTTGTCAGTAATATAAGTAGTTGGGATTCGTTGGTTCTGGCGCACGCGCCAGAACCAACATA